>JAWQFJ010005785.1:0-2500 GCA_034096865.1 Theodoxus fluviatilis | reverse complement strand
ATGAACCAAAATCGTGCCAATTGGGTTGCCGCTCATAGAGGGCTATTCCTGTAATGTGCCCCTCACTTTCCGATAAATGGAGAATGTTTACGTACACGGAAGTATTTGTTGTTCGAGTGTTAATTTGCATATTTTGAGGAGTATACGTATAGGTTATTTCTGGACAAACACTGTAGGAAATTTTTTTATCGTTTGCGTACACGAATCATCGAACATGTCCACTCTCTGAATTCTGTCCCTTGAATTGATCGAATTGTATCGAGGCACACCATTTCCGACAAAATTGTCTACAATTGAACCCGTGTTGCTATCCTTTCTTTGAAAAGGCTCCAGTGCCATTCGAGATATCGCCATGGTATGGTATATCAAGTGAAAACCTGCTGTGATATCTGTATCGTCAGTTATTTTGTCTATCGGTAAATTCTTCACCAACTCTGGCGCCAGAACGCCGCCATGTTCTCTCGGACTACCGCCTTGCCAATCGATGATTGGCCGTTTTTTAGACGTCTTTCGATGCTTGCCTCGCTCTCGGTTTGCCCTCGAGGAGGGTAACTAGCGTAGACAACGCGTCCCAGAATCACAGTGCAGTCGTGTGTGCTGACTGGAAAGCTCTCCTGTTTGTGACGTCCCGTGCTCGCAGCTTCGATTCCGGCCGTTCGTGGCGACTCAATTTTTACTTCAACAAACGGATGCGTGTGGGAAAAAACGGATGTCACGTTTGGATTCTGTGTGTCAGAATTCGCCTACCAGCGCACACAGAGATCCCCCCCCCCCATCCCCCCCCCCCCTCCCCCGTAGAAATACGGAAATCTGGGAGAGTGCCATTTCCAAGACAGTGGTCATTTAAGTTTTAATTTTAAGCCGCACACTCGATGGCAGTGGAGGCACTGGATGTCTCTCAGATGGCCCTCTGGACAGCAACCTTCCTCCTTTCCCTAGCTCTGCCCAGGCTCTGTGGCCGAGTGGAACGTTGAGTAGCCATCTGGTTTTAGGCTGTCGAGTTGATCTGGTTCACTCATGGTCGTTACACTCTGTCACTTTACCCGGGTCGTCCGGCATCTCTCAGGAATGAGGCGATTGTGACCAGGAGGAGGAGGGATGGAGCTGGCAGGGAGTGGGTGAGGGGTTTGGGGGCGGACGTTGGGGAAGGGCTAGGACTTCGCTCCAGATTGAAGAAGTTGCCTCAAGTAAACATTTGTTCTCCAGCCTTAGCCCTAAACATTGATTGCGGCTTATTCTGCAAATGGTCGATGGATGGATGGATGGATGGATGGATGGATGGATGGATGGATGGATGGATGGATGGATGGATGGATGGATGGATGGATGGATGGATGGATGGATGGATGGATGGATGGATGGATGGATGGATGGATGGATGGATGGATGGATGGATGGATGGGTGGATGGATGGATGGATGGATTACATGGATGGATGAAAGGATGGATGGATGGATGGATGGATGGATGGATGGATGTATGGATGGGTGGGGGTGGGGGGATGGATGGATGGATGGATGGATGGATGGATGGATGGATGGATGGATGGATGGATGGATGGATGGATGGATGGATGGATGGATGGATGGATGGATGGATGGATGGATGGATGGATGGATGGATGGGTGGGTGGGTGGGTAGGTGGATGATGGATGGATGGATGGATGGATGGATGAATGAATGCATGGATGGATGGATGGATGGATGGATGGATGGATGGATGGATGGATGGATGGATGGATGGATGGATGGATGGATGGATGGATGGATGGATGGATGGATGGATAGGTGGGTGGACGGACGGACGGACACGGACGGACGGATGGACTGACAGAGGAGAGAGGATGGAATGGAAAGAGAGTGGCAGCGAGGGTCGGGAATTTACGGTTTTAGCCTTTGAATGCTTTGGAAGATCATTGAATACTGAAGCAATGGTGTCCATTGAAACAGGAGCAATTCAAGGCTCTCGTTCTCCAATTATTTGCCTTGTACAAATGGCGAAGGGAGACGCAGTGGGGGTCATCTCACTCTCGATCCAATGAAATAACTGCTTGCAGCAGGCGGCGCGTGGCTCAGTGACACAGGGTGAGAACTGCGTGGATCTGTAACCTCCCTTCCAAGGTTTTGGAAGCAATATAAGGATGGGAACGTCACGGAAGTCGTTCCATTTACAGAGATCTGCGCTTGCATGGATTCCAGTTTAAAACGCACGACTGACTTAATAGATACCTTTACGTCGCTGAGGTAACCCGCAATTTTAGTGTAGCTCTCTCTGCTGCAAGGCTTGCATTGCGGGCTTTGCTTGTGAGGAGGAAGGATTAGACTTGGATGCCGATGACTCATTACCACTGCATGGGTTCAACTTTGTCCTTTTCAACTCTGCTTCCTGCAGGGAGGGACTGGGAGAACGGAATCAAACCAAGGACAGTTCATTCGTTTTATGTGTACTCCTAGAAAGAGGAATGTTGCAGGAAGTAGAGGAGATGAACGATTTGGATGA
>JAWQFJ010005784.1:12500-21511 GCA_034096865.1 Theodoxus fluviatilis | reverse complement strand
CTGATGAAAACGTTAAGCTGTAGCTGTGCATGAATGCTCAGGCATCGCTCGAATAGAAATTTATGTCAAAACGACAGTGCTAACTTGGTTGTAAGCAAGAAAGTCGATGCTCACTTCAAGGGAGGTTATACAACAATCTAAAGGCTAATGTAAGAAATAAGAGTTGCTTCCCTTGAAATTGTTTTTCTATCTGTCGTGGAAATGTTTGCTCATCTTGCCCGTAATTATTTCAGAGCAGTTATTCTTTTAAAAAAAGAAAAGTACAATATCAGCCTAACTTCTTGTAACGTCTCGCATAGGCTGGGTAATAATCACAGGTCGAAATGCGTGCCACAGCGCATATTTTGTGATGACGAACTTTCTCTTCCCTTGCCGGGGGCCCCGAAGGCCAGGCCCATTTTGGCTGTACAGGCAGCAACAGGGCCTGTTCACGAGCCGACCGGTAAACGTACCGGTACCCCTCTTGATACAGGTTCGGTGTCCTGCGATCTGGGTGGGGACAACGGGAACTTGGGGTGACGGCATACCGGGTAACGAACCGTTACGTAACCGCGCGTGAAGACGCCGTTTGCGCCTTGTCTCGCCAAAGTGGCTGTGCCTTCGGGGGCAAGGAAGAAGAGTCGTCATCACAACTATGCGCGTGTGGCACGCATTGCGACCTGTGGAGAACCTGAAAAGGGTGTAAGTCGCTATAAAGAACCAACACCTTTACTTATTCAGCCAGCCTATGCGAGACTTATCAAGAAGTTAGGCTGATATTGTACTTTTCTTTTTTAAAAGAATAACTGCTTCTGAAATAATTTACCGGGCAAGATGTGAGCAAACCATTTCCACGACAGATGGACGAAACAATTTTAAGGGAAGCAACTCTTATATCTGACATTAGCCCTTAGTTGTTGTGTTAACCTCCCTTGAATGATGAGCATCGAACTATCTTGCTTACACCAAGTTAGCACTGTCGTTTTGACATAAATTTCTATTCGAGCCGATGCCGAGCCTTCCACTGCATCAGCTACAGCTTAACAGTATGTTCATCAGCTTCCACAAGCGAAAACGAGGCAGTCTGCAGCTTGCTGGTTTCCTCAATTTGGTTGAGAAAGGCGCAATCCGCGGACGATGAAGAAGGCATCGCGGAAGCCATACTTGGACATACCGGTATCGATGTCATAACGAGTCCGTTCAGACGTCAAGAGGCACAATGGTTGCTAGACGCTACCGGCTAAGGTCGTCTTGAAGGCACGGCTGGAATGTGCCGCAGTGAGAGGTAGCGAGACTACGTGGTTGGGAAAGAGCTGGGTGCAGACTTCTTGCTCAGAACTGAAAGTTCAATTTTGGCCACTGGCAGGATGGAACAATTGCACTGAGGCAATCTGATCCCGACTAGCTCAACTCCCTGTCTCTGCATGCACTCATCTATGCCTGAGTGAGCAGCTTAACTTATTCAAGATTGGTCCCGTTGTCCTCAGCTTATAAAACGAGAACGACCCCATTCTGCTAAGCTTTATCAAAAATCGCCTCCCCCAAACAAACACACAAACACAAACCCTAACCTAACACAAACACCAAAACAAAAAAACAAACAATTGTTTTGTTTTTTAAACCTATGGAAGAACTTGTAACTCAGCTCGATTTTTTAAGTTCACATCTGAGAGTTGGGGTATGTTTAGACTTCAATGTTTGGCACTGACTGCTCCCTGATTTGGGGACTCTCTTCTTGAATATTTAAAGAATCATGCAGTTGTAGGCATTTGCAACATATCAATTACTAGAAGGAGTTGGTGACATAGAACGTTTCAGGCGCTTTCGCCATCTCTCTCACATACACACCCCCCACTTTGCTCCTTTAAATATTTCCGGATCGACTCTAGAAGGAAACTCAAATGTGGTGTATCCATGTTTATTCCATAGAAATAGCAATGTTAATACAAACAAAGCAACGGATATACCGCAATAATTCATCCTTAAAACAGCTCATCTGTGAACTAAGAAATATTTGCTGTCTTTTGCATCTGCTCGTCTCTAGAGGGTCAAATGAAAATAGAACTGACTTATTTCATGTAGATTTCTTGAGCGATAAATGCAGTGAACACAACACGCATTTAAATAATGGTCTTACTCGTTCATATGTCAACACCGTACGCAACACGGTCAAACTGAAAAAGATTCAGCTTTGCAACTGAAGTAAAAATTACAACTGACAATGGGTTTTCAGTCACCCCCATTGCATCTCCACACAAGCTCAATGTCAACGTGACATTCAGTCTAAACAAGGTAACTCCACACAGAGGGGCTTTTATTGTTTCAAGTTGCAAGAGATCACGGCAAGGCAAGAGTTTTTTCATCAAGTCTAGCACTATCCATCCTCCGACTCATCGAAATTCCTACATCGCTGTCTGCAGCATTACAAAACAACACCCAGATCCCAGGCGCTGGGGGGGCGCCGGCGAGGGGGCAGGATGACTTTGTGTATTCCATTCTTCTGCATGCTCATTGAAGATTTGAATTATGCAGGTACAGTGAACAACTTCTTTTATTTCATCTTTCAATCACGACTGCATGACCCCTTATATTCAACTGGTTTAAAAATAAGTTTTTCACGTACAATAGCACACACCATATACCCTTCTCAGAGATACATGAAAGGTTTTTCTACAATTTCCTTTCTCATGAGCCATATTCACACTTCATCCTCCTTTTGTTCATTCCAATGTGGTCCAGGATCACACAGCTGAAAATCATATGTATTTCCCCTCATACCTCCATGATGTATGTCTCCTCATTTACGCCTGAAGAGTAAATAGCACGAGAGGCAAAATGCTGGGCTTATATGTTAATGTGTACAGGAAACATTCAGTATCAGATCAACCTGCTCCTCTAGCTCCATTACTTGTGGGATGAGAAAGACAGGGGTGCCAGACATCTCCTTGGCCTAGCCACAGCATCCTGGTACACTCAGGGGGCATCCATCATGTGTGTTTGCCCCAGTGGCCTGCAGCACAAGACATGACAGCACACATGAAATGCATCACAGGGTCACTGCACTAAAATTTGTTGTAATGAAAACCAGTCCCCATATAGCTTGAGGCGGTCCCCTCTTTTATTACCCTATTAGAGTATTATGGTGTTTGCTTATAATTTTGAGAGACAAGTAGTTTGTCCATGTGACGTCACTCGCCATCGTCCATGTGACGTCACTCGCCATTCCGTTTTGTCACTTCCTGTAAAGAACGTCGGTTACTGTTCTCTTTTGCTTTTTACGTGTGGACATTGTTTGCAAGGCGCAGTAAACTGTCAGAAGCCTTCAAATGGTTTTAGACTTATTTATGTCCACACGTAAAAAGCAAAAGAGAGAACAGTCAACCACCTATCATCATGGCTGAAACAATTCCCTGCCCAGTCCCTGACTGTGACACCACCTTTGGAGCCAACATCCCTGCTGAAGTCCTACTTGCCCTGATCAAACTTCACAAGGATACTGTCCACCCTACTCCCACTCCAGGCCCAGCAGCCAAGCCTGATAAAGTGCGTCGACCCACGATTTCAGCAGCTGGCACGAGTGAAGAGTGGACCTACTTCAACCAAAGATGGTCGGACTACAAGGCTGCCACCCACCTCCCTATTTCTGAGGTCCCATTTCAACTCCTGGAATGCTGCGACGAACCCCTCAGAAAAGATCTCACAAGAACATTTGGCTCACTAAGCGCCAAAGATGAGAAAACCATTCTCGCAAGCATCAAAACACTTGCAGTCCGCCAGGAGAACATTATGGTAGCTCGAGTACACCTACAACAGATGAGACAAGACCGTGACGAACCGGTTCGAGCTTTTGCTGCACGTCTCAGAGGACAAGCCAGCGTCTGTAGCTACAAAGCCAACTGTACTTGTGAACTTGAAGTTGATTACAGTGACATTATGGTCAGAGATGCACTAATCCTCGGTCTTTCTGACGACGAAATCCGCCTTGACATCATGGGAAAAGCCGGCCCTGACCCGCCCCTTGAAGAGACCCTTAGTTTCATCGAAGCTAAGGAAAGCGGAAAACGCTCTGCTACCAACCTCCTTGATGGCAACTCCACCTCAAGTACTGCAGCGACTAGCTCCTACAGACGATCTGAGAAATTCCGACTCGAGCAACAGCGTACTCCAGCCACCGATCAAGTGCAAGCGCCACGCCCATGTGGCTACTGCGGCAAAACCGGACACGGCCGAAATGTACGAGAACGAGAGAAGAAGTGCCCTGCCTACAACCACAGGTGTTCCAAATGCAACATCCCCCACCACTATGAAACCGTTTGCCGTCGCGCTGCCAAAGCAAGACAACCGAAGTCGGGGACTACACCTGACGGTACCACTGCTGTGCATGATGACTTTCTCTGCTCTGTTGACACACAGTGCCCCATCAACGACGGCAAGGTTGTCCTGGAACACCACGTCTACGATGAGTTTTGTGACGCATGGGAACACCGGGCTTCTGACCCTCACCCTTTCCTCAACGTCTCCATACAGGCCACACCATCCGACATCCAGTCGCTCGGCCTTGAGGCTCCCTTCAAGCGGCCCACGCCCACCATCCCTTACCCTGCTATGGCTGACACAGGATGCCAATCTGCCTTGGCCAAGCATCCTGCTACCACTAATTTAAGTTACACGAAAGATGCTCATAAGCCTCATTGTTATGGAGGTATCCGAGAGCCCGATTGCGCCGCACGCGGCGCTGGTTACTATGGGGAAGGAATCACGCAAAAAGAAAAAATGCTTCGTTATACATGTCAAAAGTGGCTTGTTTGTCGACGGTCGGTTTCTGATGGCATTCCCCGATCATGTTTGTGAATACGATTTTAGCGGTGGTAAGTGGTACTAGAAATGATTTGCCTGCAATTATCGTGGGATTTCCCCAATACATGCAGTCAGTGGACACACACTACACAGGAAGACAGCTGACAGCAGGTCACACTTCCCCCAATACATGCATTCATTGGACACGCTCTAAACAGACTCCTCATCTCAGTTGTCCTGGCAAGGTGACTCTAGGTGGACCCATCCATTCCTGACAAGAGATTGTCCCTGGTGCCCTAGGGCCAAAGATTATAGGTTACACAAAGATAGCTCATAAGCTCATTGTTATGAGGATCGAGACACGTTGCGCCCCAAGCGGCCTGGACTATGGGGAAGTAATCACTCTGCTTAGATACATGTAAAACGTGCTTGTTTGTCGACGCGTTTCTGATGCATTCCGATCATGTTTGTGAATACATTTACGGTGTAATGTGTAATAAAATGATTTGCTGCAATAATGGGGGTGTTTTGGCTTTGTTTTTTTGTAGCAGGCGTTGTGAAATCGAAAGATTTGGTTCATCTAAATGGATGCTTGTGCGCATGCGCGTGAGCCTATAGTCCGTTTAAACATTGCTCTGTCAGTGGACGCTACTGACTTCGCACGCCCGGGGAGTAATGCCAAAGATCCGGCCGCGTTAAAACATGCAAAAATATTAATTAGATTAAGAAACTAATCGAAAATAGTCATATTAGACTGTTTTAACGTATACTTTCTGCACAAAACCCACAGAAGATAAGTAAACAAACCTCACCGGTCGTATGTACCTAGATGGCTAGCAGACGAATAATCTTTGTCTCCACTGACAGAGCAATGTTGAAACGGACTATAGGCTCACATTTCGATGAACCAAATATTTCGATTTCACAACGCCTGCTACAAAAAACAAAGCCAAAACACCCCCATTATTGCAGCAAATCATTTTATTACACATTACACCATAAATGTATTCACAAACATGATCGGAATGCATCAGAAACGCGTCGACAAACAAGCACTTTTTACATGTATCTAAGCAGTGTGATTACTTCCCCATAGTCTTGGCCGCTTGGGGCGCTGCGTTCCGAGCGTCTTGTAACTCTATATAGCAAAAGCTCGGCATGAGCTATCTTTGTGTAACCTATAATCTTTGCTAGGGCGCAGTCAGCGAGGGTGGGGGATGGGGTACGAGGAAGAGGGAAGAGGGAGGGAGGGAGGGAGGGAGGGAGGGAAATTTGAGAGAGAGAGAGATAGAGAGAGAGACAGAGACAGAGAGAGAGACAGAGAGAGACAGAGACAGAGAGAGAGACAGAGAGAGACAGAGAGAGACAGAGACAGAGAGAGAGAGACAGAGAGAGACAGAGACATATACACAGAGAGAGAGAGAGAGAGAGAGAGAGAGAGAGAAATAGAGAGAGACAGGCACACAGAGACAGACAGAGACACAGGCAGAGACAGAGACAAAGAGAGAGGCAAAGACAGAGAGAGAGACAGAGACAGAGAGACAAAGACAGACAGACAGACAGACAGACAGACAGACAGACAGACAGAGAGAGAGAGAGAGAGAGAGAGAGAGAGAGAGAGACAGACAGACAGACATACAGAGAGACAGAGAGACAGAGAGAGGCAGAGAAAGAGAGATAAAGAGAGAGAGAGACAAAGAGAGAGAGAGAGACAGAGACAGAGACAAAGAGAGAGAGACAAAGAGAGAGAGAGACAGACAGACAGACAGACAGACAGACAGACAGACAGACAGACAGACAGACGGACGAACACACAGACAGACACAGAGACAGTCAGACACAGAGACAGACAGACACAGAGACAGACAGACAGACACAGAGACAGACAGACACAGAGACAGACAGACAGACAGACACAGAGACAGACACAGAGACAGCAAGAGAAGATCGAGGTTGGGTAAGCGGAGGAAGGACGGGGAAACACAGACATATAGACAGGAGAGGAAGACACAACACACACACACACACACACACACACACACACACACACACACACACACACACACGTACACACACAATAACGTACACGCACACCCATACACACTCAAACGTTCACACGCAGGCATACACACACGCACGCGCACGTACACACACACACACACACCACCACCACACCACCACACCACCACCACACCACCACACCACACCACCACCACACCACCACACCACACCACCACACCACCACACCACCACCACACCACACCACCACCACACCACCACACCACACCACAATATGAGTATGTATAGACCCGGAGACAGACACACTAACAGAAACAGCGCGTCATTCAGCAAGAACGAATTAAGTTCAGTTTGATGAGAAAAAAAACTATGCACCCGCGATCAGTTCCACCCACTGAGCTAAATATAGACTTCTAACCAAGCTCAGTGGGCCACATCTCACGGCTCGCCAGCGCTGCCCTGGCCAGTGCCCATGTCACCTTCAGTGAAGTGGAAACAGGGAAATCTCTTCAAATCGCAGCCACAGTTGCTGCCACTCAAAACACTGTCAGCATTCGCTGCCCGAGTTGAACTTGCATGCCAGCTCTACATCTACTCCAAAGATTCTTTAGTTGCAGGATCTTGTCTTTACACTGCTTGGCAGCTCTAAATCTACACCACTACTCTCACTGGATCTGTGTTTACACTGCTTGGCAGCTCTACATCTACACAACTCTCACTGGATCTGTGTTTACACTGCTGGGCAGATCTACATCTACACCACAGCTCTTACTGGATCTGTGTTTACACTGCTTGGCAGCTCTACATCTACACAACTCTCACTGGATCTGTGTTTACACTGCTGGGCAGATCTACATCGCTACACAACTCTCACTGAATATGTGTTTACACTGCTTGGCAGCTCTACATCTACACAACTCTCACTGGATCTGTGTTTACACTGCTGGGCAGATCTACATCGCTACACAACTCTCACTGAATCTGTCTTTACACTGCTTGGCAGATCTACATCGCTACACAACTCTCACTGAATCTGTCTTTACACTGCTTGGCAGATCTACATCACTACACAACTCTCACTGAATATGTCTTTACACTGCTTGGCAGCTCTACATCTACACAACTCTCACTGGATCTGTGTTTACACTGCTGGGCAGATCTACATCTACACAACTCTCACTGGATCTGTGTTTACACTGCTGGGCAGATCTACATCGCTACACAACTCTCACTGAATCTGTCTTTACACTGCTTGGCAGCTCTACATCTACACAACTCTCACTGGATCTGTGTTTACACTGCTGGGCAGATCTACATCACTACACAACTCTCACTGAATCTGTCTTTACACTGCTTGGCAGCTCTACATCTACACAACTCTCACTGGATCTGTGTTTACACTGCTGGGCAGATCTACATCGCTACACAACTCTCACTGAATCTGTCTTTACACTGCTTGGCAGCTCTACATCTACACCACAACTCTCACTCAATATGTGTTTACACTGCTGGGCAGATCTACATCTATACAACTCTCACTGGATCTGTGCTGACACTGCTTGGCAGCTCTACATCTACACCACAACTCTCACTAGATATGTCTTTACACTGCTTGGCAGCTCTACATCAACACAACTCTCACTGGATCTGTCCTGACACTGCTTTGCAGCTCTATATCTACACCACAGCTCTTACTAGATATGTGTTGACTGCTGAGCAGTGTTGACACGCCAATTAAGCCTCGCAGTAGATGTTGCTGCTGTCACTAACCTACACTCACGCTCCTGCAACGCATCGTCACAACGGACGTGGAGTGGTCTGAAAACGGAGACGAGGAAAGCATCGCGCGGCGATGAGACTTACAGGTAGAAGAGGACGACGAGGGCCGCACCGAGGAAGAACCAGAGAGGAACGTCAAACAGCCCCAGCACCTCCATTGCAGCAGACGACACACCAGCCTCAACCTTGACCCTACTCGACCTTCACGGTAGCTGCCTGTAGGCGTCACGCGCACTACCGGGGCCAGCTGGGGCGTCAGCGATCGAGGGGCTGTGTCAAAGCAGGAGTTGCGTGGAGGGGCTGTGTCAAAGCTGGAGTTGCGTGGAGGGGCTGTGTCAAAGCTGGAGTTGCGTGGAGGGGCTGTGTCAAAGCCAAAGTTGCGAGAAGAGTGGTTTCCAGTGCGTGGGGGACAAAACAGCCGCCAGTGCACCGACATT
>JAWQFJ010005784.1:0-7500 GCA_034096865.1 Theodoxus fluviatilis | reverse complement strand
GTGAGTTATTGCCTGCTGTAGGTAGGATTTCCCGTGTCTCTCAGTCCTGGTGCTAATTAATTAATGGACTGCAGTCGTTTGCCAGATGGGAGGGCTTGGAACTCACGGCTGAAAGGGTAGCTGGGATTGTTCAGGATGCTTCTGGCGTTTTTTTACTGTAGGGATACTATCAATCGTGCTGCACTTTGGGACATGCTGTGTTTGTACGGGATACGAGGGAGGATGTTGAAAATGCTTCAGGCAATATATTCGCAGGTGATATGTAGGGTTAGATGTAATGGCTCCTACTCGGATCCTTTTGAATGTACTTCGGGGTTGAAACAGCGCTGCAAAATGTCTCCGATAATTTTTCTCTCTTAGTGAATTATGTAGCTAAAATGGTGATTGAGAATGTAAAACATGGCATCCAGATAAGACCGGATAACATTGTTTACTTGTTAATGTATGCCGATGATATTGCACTCATTTCCGACACTGGTGTGGGTCTGCAGAATCAAATAAATTACACAAAAAGAGGTGCTGACGCTATTGGACTCTATAAACCGAGAGAAGACTAAAGTAATGGTGTTTAGAAATGGTGGCTATGTAGCGGAGCATGAAAGATGGTTCTTGGGTGATGACATGCTGGAAGTGGTGCCGGAATATAGGTACCTTGGATCCTTGTTCACCACAAGGTTATCCAGCAATTTACTTCAACGAGACCTTGTGCAGAGGGCGAAAGCTAATGCAACCATGGTTACTCGATGTATTAGAAAACTACAATGCCTGTCACCAAATGCATTTCATAAAATGTTGAACGCCCATGTGACGTACTTGTTCTTTGATCAAATTAACTCGTTTAAATGTCTAGGGGAAGAACCAAAGCACGCACCTTCATTCCTCCATTCACACGCTAGATGGTAATTGTCTAAATGAAGTAATGGCAAAAACGGTATCAATTCAAAGGAAGTAGTTTAATTTTCATGAATGCATTTACCAGTGAATGGTGACTGAGCGACAAACGCTACAATAAATGCATAGAATGCAAGTAGAAAACAATCAATTCAGTTCAGCAATTTGAAGCGAGACAAGTAAAAAGAAAACAATGAAAAGAAAGATGTCTGCCCGAGCCGAGGTAATTAACTAAATGTACTTATCTGACCCTTTCGATGAAAAACGTGCAGGTGGAGAAGCACGGACCTAAACCCCACGCTCACCGCGTTAGCACCGGGGTTGGAATTGGGGGGAGGGGGTCTGAGTGCACCGACATTGCAGCCGGTGACCCTGGAGGGAAATCACCACAGTCGATGAAACAGCTGAAACTTGGCATTCTTTCATTCTCTCTCTCTCTCTGGCATTCCTTCTTCTTCTGCGTCGTGTCGAGGGAACTGGCTCCTACGTCTTCTTCTTCTTCTTCCTCGGAAAGGAGTCGGTCTGCTCTCCAACAAGACAGGCCACCACACTTTAGCAAAGCAGGCAAGCTGGCTGGCAGGCAAGCTGGCTGTTCAACATTCCACCACCCCCTGGCAGAGGGGTTCGCTTCCAACTGGCTCCGGGCCGGCTGAGGTTTCTTACTATTCCCATTCTACGTTTCTCTATATGGCCACCGCCAAGTATAAACCTAACAAGCAGGGCGCCAGCATCTTCACGGACACTGCTTTTGCTGAAAATAAATGTTATGACGCCTCGAGCATCCGGCGACACTTGTTTAAATAACTTCGCTGACGTCACCAAGTCCAGCCAGTCCAATCACTACCCGGAGAGCCAGGCCAGGGGGAGTGTCAAAACTTCCACCTCTTTTTGATAGCGTTTCGCATACTGGACGGGTCAAAAGGTCAGACAAATATCAGCCAACTCTCCTCAAGTATAAGGCGTATGAGAAGGATCACTCAGGCAGAAAAACCATGGGCAGACTGGGCTCATCAGCCATGGCAGGCAGCCAGTCTAGGGGAGGGACCCCCGATACACGTTCTATGGATGAAGACGGAGATGCAGGACCCCTGTGGTGCCGCCAAACCTCTGCATCACGCAATACGCATCATGATGAATTGCGCGCAGTCGACTTCATGATGTGGTGCTCGTCCTCTGGAGTTCCGCCGGGGAGGAAGAGTGCCGGGCCCACAGCCTCGATTGGGCCCACCCTCAGCTACCGGAGGTCACCTCGCCTCTTCTTGGCCGACCAGGAGAAGAGGAGTGAAGGAAAATGCTACTGGTCGAGAGAAGACGTCAATAGAGAGAAACGTCAACATCATCCAGTGGAATGCAGAAGGAGCCTCAAATAAAAAGATTGCTCTTGCAGAAAGACTCCGCCAGGAAGAAATTTATGTCGCCTGCATACAGGAAACCCATCTGAAAGCGACACAGCGTTTCAGTATGCGGGGTTACCAGGTTTTCAGACAGGACAGAGAAGGAAGATCAAAAGGAGGGGTGGCTATTCCAGTCAAGAACTCCATTCCAGCCCAAGAGTTCTGTGTCAACACCATCAACCAGGCAGAGATCCATGGTGTCAACATCATGATGGAAAATGAAAAGATGAAGATTTTCAACGTCTACTGTCCACCTGACCGGGAGCTCTCACTTGACCAAATGGAACTCTCAGAAAGCCAGTGCCTAATCACTGGTGATTTAAACAGTCATTCGGAAGCATGGGGATATGACGAGGCAGACAGAAGAGGAGAAGAGGTGGAAGACTGGCAAGTCGACAACAATCTTCTGCTCCTGAATGCCCCTGAAGACCAATCAACATTCTTCTCGAGACGATGGCTGACAAACACAACACCTGACCTGGCCTTTGCCACCAATGATATTGCCAGGAAGGCAACCAGGACAGTCCTCAGCCAGCGAGGGGGAGTGACCATAGACCCGTGAAACTCAGCTTGGACCTGAACTTCAAACCACAAGAAGCCAAAACATTCCCAAGATGGAATTACAAGAAGGCCAACTGGGAGCGTTTTGCTGAGAAGGTGGACATGTACACTGGGGAAATCCGACACAAAAGGCAGAACATCAACAAAAAGATCAAAGCACTGAACCAGGCTATACTGAAAGCTGCCAATGAATCCATCCCACGGGGAGCCAGGAAGAATTATAGGCCTTACTGGACAGAGGATCTCCAGCAGCTTTAAGACAGTGTGGAAGAGGCAAGAATGAAAGTTCAAGAAGATCCAACAACTCTGAACAACATTAAACTGAAGGCAGCAGCTGCAAAACACAAACAGGTTTTCAGCCGGGAAGCTCGCAGAAGCTAGCATGAAAAAACAGAGCAGCTGAACTTGGACAAAGATGGCAACAAACTCTGGAAGCTGGCCCAAGCTATGAATGACGAGAACGGTAAAAGCTCGCCAATAACACTCACCCATGATCAGGAACTGCTGACTGGAAAGAAAGCAGCCAACCATTTCATCAACCAGTATGCTGAGACAAACCACCTACATGTACCCCTGGAGAGGAGAGCAGAGGTGAGGGCAGCCGAACCGATAAACAAAGAGGCCCAAATGGAAACCTCCAGGAGCTTGAGGATGGACTGTCTGCCCTGAAGCAACGAAAAGCACCAGGTCCTGACAAGATCACAAATGAAATGTTGCTTCATCTTGGCCCAAAATCAAAGAAGAAACTACTGCAGCTCTACAATGAGAGCTGGAGAACAGGGACTGTGCCACAGGTGTGGAAGGAAGCCATCATGATACCAGTGCACAAAACGGGCAACGACCGGGCAAAGGCTGAAAGTTACCGTCCTATCAGCCTCACAAGTTGCACAGAGAAGCTGAGGAAAGCCTCATCAACACCAGGCTAATGTGGCACTTGGAAGACAAACAGCACATCAGCCCAGAGCAAGCTGCCTTTAGACAAAACCGGTCCACAGAAGACCAAATCACATATATTGCCCAAGCAGTTGAAGATGCATTTCAGGACAAGAAGGACACCCTTGCTGTATGGATAGATCTGGGAAAAGCCTTTGATAAGGTATGGAAAGATGGCCTCAAGCTCAAACATTTCTCTCTCATTTTGTGCTCAGCACTCCTGATGGAAAGGGAGGCAAAGGAAGCAGCAGCACTGTGCGTGTACAGTTTGCAGATATTAACGTTGTTTCAGAAAGTGCTTCTTACGGAAAACTTTAGTGTTTCATGGGACAACACTTTTACCAAAAGGGAATGGCCACAGACATTTTTGTGCCATTTAGTTTGGGAGCTCCGACTAGACGCTGCACACCACCAGAACTTTGATCAAATATCCGATTCCGAGCTGGAGGATATTATTTTGCGTGTTGTAGGCAGACTGCAGCGGCTTTCAACGCAATGACTCCCCATCTCTCCTGCCATGAAAATCGCAATGGAACTGAGGCAATAGACATCAAACATCGCACACTTCTTCAATAGTCACTTTTTCATGATAAAGATAATGATGTAAAAGCGCTTGCAGGTTATCCTGTCTAATGTAGAATTCGTTTCTGAATTACTTTTCTCTAAGATAATATGCAAAACGGTAAATAGTCGATGTTCGATGCATTAAGATGGACGGAACAAACTGAGGTGATGATACTGTTATGTTTATTGTAAGATATTCAGGTACAGTTAAACATATTCACGCTATTTTGCTACTGTACATGCATTCTTGGGTGTTGACAGTCATGTTTCAGGCTTGAAACCGGATCACAATAAGACATCTGAAAGTACCTTTCAAAGTACATATTTCTCTAAATTCAAGTTCAATTTAATACGCTAGAAGATAAGATGAAATGTTTTTCTAACTATACATTTAACATTTGAGGTGAAAAAACAACAACAAATAACTTTACGAAAAACGGCCCGCCGCTTTCGACCAGAAAGAACTTCCCAAAAAGCTCCGCGGCGCGACAGAAAATCGCAGGCTGCTTTGAAGTCCACAGGCACGGGCGGACTGAAACCGGATATCTTTCGACGGGGATTGCGGCGCCGTGTCGCATCGCGCTGGCGGAGAGGTGTAAACCCAGCATCAGGGAGTCGAGATACTACTGAAGTGATGATAAAGGTACTCCTATCGGTTTACAGAGGCAAAAGTCTGCGGTTGAGCACCCACGTATGGGTGAAAAGCCGCAATATAAAAAGGCACGTACCTCGACTTGTTACCTTAACGGATTGTGGTGCCTACAAAGGAGGGTGAGGGTGCCTGCACGTTACCCGACGCGCGTTGCAGAGTTGAGTGGGGCTAGCGGTAAGTAATCTCCTTGCCAGCCTTCCTTCTTCAAAACGAGGTTACTCCTCGTCAGAACCCGGCTGTTGCTGGCGCTGCGTAGCGAGTGTCAGTTGGCTGCAGACTGCGACAAGGCTGCACGCTCTAACTGTCGCCTGATTATCTCCACTTCTGTTTCCCCCGCATTTCTAGGACGCCCCTGCTGACATCTTTTGCAACTCCGGCACCTTGCTTCTATTCCTCAAGGTAAGTGGAGCGTGCTCATTATTTGCCTGCCTGGCAGTCGATGTGCTGTATTTTGGGGGATTCCAACTCTCACTCTTTGTTCAGCAGTGGCGGAAGAAGGATAACGATCGCTGCGTTTTTGTCGCGTATTTGTCGCCTACGTCGTCGGCTAGAATGCAGATGAGGTAGATGCTTTCTATTTTCCCAAACAGTGATTCGACGATTTAAATCAGTACATGTAACCTTACTGGATTTTTGCTTTGCAAGGAACGATGGAAGTATGAGGGTGGAGTCAGGTTTCATTCCCTGTAGTGGTGGCATAAAACAGCAGTCGTGTACTTGCCCTTGAGAGGTGCTGGTCGATAGACTCCTCTTATAGGAGAACCATTTTTGGTTTGTTCAATAGTCCGTCAATACTCCTGCCACGTACCAACTTTCCTGACGCCGATGGGGAAAAAAACCCTGTACAGAAATAAATCCTTTTTGTGCCAGTGTCTAGAGCAATAAACGCGCTGCCTGGGATCGCGGTGACCTAGACTGCACCGAGCCTGTGCGCGTCTCTGCATGCAGTGGTGCGCAGCGCACAAGGCAGCGTTGCTTCTCCTAGCCTCGGGGGAAGCCATAGATCACAAAACTGCTACTCGCCGTCACGACAAAGTCGGCAGTTGATGTTTCATCTGTGCCCTTAATTGTTTGCCGCTCTTCTCCAATCCACCACCACCACTCCCTATTTTCCTCTTGCCCTCCCGCCCTTCTGCACCCTCTCTCTCTCTCTCTCTCTCTCTCTCTCTCTCTCTCTCTCTCTCTCTCTCTCTCTCTCTCTCTCTCTCTCTCTCTCTCTCTCTCTAAAAGGTAAAGGTGTAATTTTATATAGCGACTTACACCCTTTGTCTGGGACTCAAACCGCTTTACACTTTACTCCCTGACCACTGGGCATCTTGATCAATCCTCACTGGTCCCTCACAGCAAACATAGTGACAGACATTTAAGACGCACACAGTCAGGTACCAGCACCAACTCCGCTCCCTGGGGAGTATTCCAACCCGATGCTAGCGTTTGGCCGCATACAAGGGATAATCGCACTCCGTTAATTTTGCCAACATTGCTGTCACAGGTACCCGGTTTTACTCCTGAGTGGGGAGAAGTAACGCGAGTTAAGCATCTTGCTCAAGGATGCAACTCTGGAAACCGCGCAGCTTCGAACGCCGTACCCATTGGCCGCAAGCGACTGTAGGTCCAGCGCGCTAACCACTCTCTCACTACATTTGAATATTTTGCCTCAAGGGCTGAATGTAAGAAAGGCAATACTGCCTAATTCACCACCCTTGTAAAATAAAGTTCGTTCGTTCGTTCTTTCGTTCTCTCTCTCCTTCCTTTCGCTGCTATTATGTGATCAATGACCTTACATAGCCCACCAAGGCTAATAGGCCGTAAAACTGTTATTTTTCGTTCCTCGTTGTGATTTCTTATGATAAGGCTTTTGCTTGTGAAAAGGAGTGATCCGAGCGCTGTGGAATAGTTGGCACATTGCAGGCGTAGGGCTTGGAGCTATAGAGAGGGGAACATCTCTCTACTCCAACCCAGATAGCAAGCAAACGTTGGGCCAACGTAGTACCAACGTATGCACCTACCGTTGGCCAACGTTGGCGAGACAACGTTGGCCCAACGTAAAGTTGCACCCATGGAAATACGTTGGGCCAACGTGATGAGCCAACGTTAAGCCAACGTTAAGCCAACGTTGCGCCAACGCTGAGCCAACGTGATGGGCCAACGTTGAGCCAACGTAATGTGCCAACGTGATGTGGCAACGCTTGGGCCCACATGATGGGCCAATATTTCCTGCCCTTTTCTATGGCAACTTTGGCAAGCATGCATCTTTTCATATCATTTTTAGCTAGCATGCAAGTGTATGCATAGAGAGGCAGCAGATGAACAAAGCAAAATCACAACAAAATGGGTTTTGACATTTGTTACACGTTTAATTAATGGACGTTGAACTGGAGTAACACAAATTATTACATTTGAAAAAAATTCATCTAAGTGCTAAAGTTTACATGTAGCATTGTAGGTAAGAAAAAATGTGAATCCTGCATCAGTTCTGATCTTTGCAGAGCCACCGTCAATTCA
>JAWQFJ010005782.1:90000-92752 GCA_034096865.1 Theodoxus fluviatilis | reverse complement strand
CTCTCTCTCTCTCTCTCTCTCTCTCTCTCTCTCTCTCTCTCTCTCTCTCACCACATTGAATATTTTGCCTCAAGGGCTGAATGTAAGAAAGGCACTACTGCCTAATTCACTACCCTTGTAAAATAAAGTTCGTTCGTTCGTTCGTTCGTTCTCTCTCTCTCTCTCTCGCTCTCTCTCTCTCTCTCTCTCTCTCTCTCTCTCTCGCTCTCTCTCTCCCTCCCCCTCCCCTCTCTCCCTGATATTTAGCTATCAGCACCACAGCACCACCAACATTAGACTTCATGACCGTTAGTTCTTCCTGGTCTCTTGGGACTGCCTCACAGTCACTCACAGGTTGACGTAGGTCTTGTGGTCAGAGCCGCAGACCATGATGACTTCGTTCCCGCAGGCCTCGTGGCTGATGTGCTCACAGAAGACCTCGTAGGTGTGCATGGAACCATGCAGGTCAGGCATCGTCTGGTTGGAAGTGGCGTGGCAGCTGCCGTTGTGCAGGATGTGCAGACTGTCATCCTTACACTGCACTTTGGCAAACATGCACCTGCAGCGATGAATGAACAAATGAACGAAAGAACGAGCGAATGAGTGAATGGAGTTTTATGGTCAGGAACAGGGAAGAAGTGAAATTGCTTTAGAGAGTTTAGTTTGCATCATATAATATGACAGGGCCGGATCTAGGGGGGGTGCTGGGGGTGCTCGAGCACCCCCCCCCCAAAAAAAAAAAAAAAAAAAAAAAAAAAAACCCCGGGCAGCCGGGGGGTGGGGGGATGGAGGGGGGGGGGGGGGGGGGGGGGGGGTTGCTCAAATATGTTGATCTACTTCCCACCTCATCGGATATCGGCACACTTTGCTTGGTAGCAGAGACAGTATAGTTAGTAAAAAGCTTGGGAAGGAGGGGGGGGGGGGGGGCTAAAAGATGCTGGGCCCAGATGCTGTACTACTCTCCACTTGGTATAAGCACACTCTACTTGGCAGCCAAGGTAGCTGGGGAGGGAGGGGGGGGGGGGGGGTGCTGCTATAATTAAGATGCCTTCCTTTTGCTACTCGCACAGACAAATCAAACCCGGGCAGAGACAGGAAGAATCTGTGACCAAACAAAAACTCTTGGAAATGACCGCACTGCCAGATTGCACAGATTTGCACCATTTTTCTCAAAATTTTCCGGGGGGGCATGCCCCCGGACCCCCCTAGAGGGGCGTGCCTGCTTCGCAGGCACGCACTCGTGGCTTCGCCACTTCGATGAGAAGACCCTAAAACAATTTTAAGCACCCCCCCTCAAAAAACTTTGATCCGGCCCTGTATGAGTGAACTTTTCCTTGATGAAATAAAACTTTGAATTATCAGAGCACTAGAAACAAAGTAAATGATTGCGTGGGTAGAAGAGAACAGGGGAGCCACACTGAAAAGTTGAGTATGTACGGTAAATTAAGTCATCCTATTTCACGTCAGTCTCTAGCCCAGTTGACATCACACGATGGAAGGTTTTCGTCTGAAATATGCAAATGAAGGTCACACGATCGAGAGAGACTTGTGAGATAGCCGATCTGCTCCCTGACATACGCCGTTAAAGTAGTACTAAGGCTATTTCGAACAAAACTCTTAACTTACTCTTGTTGAAGCAATAAACAAGCGTTTATTCGATAAAATAAATTGTTTGTGTTAAAATGGAAACACGTTTTGACATCTGACTGATTTATGTAAAAAAGTGGAGAAAAAATAGTATCAGAATGAACTCTTTTTGGCGCAATGCTGTAATGCGAAGGGTCAAGTCTATTACGCATTCATTACGAACTGTGCCAGAGTTACTACTGACTCGGGTTTACAGAAGGCATTAAAGTATGGATGAAATCGTCATAAAACACTTGAAACAAAAGTTTTTTTTATTTTTATTAGAGAAGAAGTAAAGTTACACTTAGTATATAGAATGATGTATGAGTGTTTAATTTTTAACGTACATATACAACTACATACAGATCTATGCACACTGTGATTAAAAAAGGAAAGTAGCAAAATCCTATCTAAACAATGGACATCCCCTCACCTCCCTTCCACCCCATCACCCATCTGTGTACCATAACCAGTTTCTTGTTCTCTCCCCGTTACGCCCTCTGCGTCAGGATTCAAACTGCTTCATGTAGGAGTAGCACAGTGGATGCAAATGGGAGGTACGCGGGGGAGGGAGGGAGGGAGGGAGGGAGGGGGTAGCAAGAGTGTGAGGGCAAGGAGGTGGGAAGAAAATAGGAGATGGGTGAATGAGTGAGTGGGTCAGTCAGGCAATCAGTCAGTGACTGACAGATGCACTGACAAATTGACAGGATCACTGAAGAAACCTTTGATTCAAATTTCCTTTTCTTTTTCACCCTCCTGTCCCCCTTCCCCCTTCAGATGTACAAGCTCTTGCATACAAAATAAAAATCGCTGACCTACCTACCCATCCCCCAAACCCGTACCTCCCCACCCCCACCCCCACCCCCTACCCCCCAAAAAAGTCACGTAGGGAGTCAGCAAGTACGCCATTCTGAACACAGAGATAGTCTCCGCCACGCTGAATGCAAGTACTTGTGACTCCCTGACAGGACTGGCTCCACACATTTAGTCCTTACTTGTTGTCGTAGGTGGCGCCGTCGGTGGCGCACACTTGGTGCTGAGCGAAGATGTGGCAGTCCTGGACTGCGATCAGCTTGCACGCCGTTTTGTGGGCGTCAGTCGTCGGGGGCACGTTTGGCTTGGCCCTCGCCGCGACCACTGGCAAAGC
>JAWQFJ010005782.1:52500-85000 GCA_034096865.1 Theodoxus fluviatilis | reverse complement strand
TCGATTAACCGAAGGAAACTACTAGATGTACTAAAAGGATTGCGTTAAATTTGCTGGATACAATTATTAAACACGAATGTGCAGTGGTAGCATATGGGGGACCTCTGAAACCACAGCTGTAAGTCGGGTTCTAATTTTACGTCGTAGAAGTATGGCTTGGATTGCTTTGACGAAGCTTCATGGCCTATCAGCCCTTGTAGGCTATGCAAGGCAGTTGATCACGAAAATCACGAGAGGGTGAGAGTAATATCAAGTCAAGTAATGATTTTCCTACTTATTGGCCTTTCACGAATCGTGTAGGGTCACGTGGTCGGTCTATTCTTTGCTCCAACCCAAAGGGGATTCGACTCATAGAGCGACTCGACTAAGAAAGAAATTGGAATGGATATTTCTGCACCTACCGAGGCAAACAAAGACTGCAACCTTCCACATTTTGTCGTTCTTTGTCACGATGGATTCGATGTGACTGGCGAGGAAAGTTTCTTGGCCACGACTTCACTCTTATCAACTGCTCCCCTATCGCTTGTGAGAGTTACACAAGTGCTTCGGCCCAACCCAGACAGAAGTAGTGGAACACGTACACATCAGTTTGTAGACTGCGGCCTGGAAACGAGTGAAGCAGATGCGTGTGTAGAATGGTTTCATTTGATTGTTTCTGTGTGATGTCTTAGAAGCAAATGATCCATGAATAAGATCGAACACTCACACACACACACACACACACACACACACACACACACACACACACACACACACACACACACACACACACACGAAAAATGCTGAATTTAAGTTGTGAGACTCTCTCTCTCTCTCTCTCTCTCTCTCTCTCTCTCTCTCTCTCTCTCTCTCTCTCTATATATATATATATATATATATATATATATATATATATATATATATCAAGCAATCTCTCTCTCAAGCAATCTCTCTCTTTCAACCAATCTCTCTCTCTCTCTCTCTCTCTCTCTCTCTCTCTCTCTCTCTTTCGCGCGCGCGCTCGCCAAATTCTGACTCCGTCTGTGATCTTTATCTTGATAAAAACCATTCAAAATCAACTTTACATTTGAGTTTGTCATTATAAACGACGCTGAAAGACAAGTATAGTGAACGCTTAAATTTTTTGTGTGAGTACGTGTGTTTATGCTCGCTACCGCGTGCGTGCGTAGGTGTGTGCGCGCGTGTGTGTGTGTATGTGTGTGTGTATGTGTGTGTGTGTGCGCGCGTGCGTGTGTTTGTGCGTGCGTGTGTATGTGTATGTGTGTGTACGTGCGTGTGTGCGTGTGCGTGTGTGTGCGTGTGTGTGTGTGCGTGTGTGTGTATGTGTGTGTATGCACACGCAGCTGTGTGTGTGTGTGTGTATGTGTGCGCACGCGTGTGTCAGTGTGTATATGTGTGTCTGTGTGTGTGTGTTGGTATGTGTGTTTGTATGTGTGCGTGTGTATGTGTGCGTGTGTGTATGTGTGCGTGTGTGTACGTGTGTGTGTGTATGTGTGTACGGGGGCGTAGTGTAATCAAACGACAATAGATCGTCACTTAGAAAGTATTATGAATACAATACAATACAATACAATACAATACAATACAATACAATACAATACAATACAATACAATACAATTTTATTTATCCCACAACAGGCAATTCAAGTACACTTTATGTACTTTATGAATGTGTATTCGGTTCAGGCGTGGTAGGTACAGCGGACATCCCATATGTCTGAGAACCCTGAGTCTCCACTTCAAAAGCTAAACAGCATGGCGCGACATCGAGACAGGAAGTGAGGGAGGGACGGAGGGACGGAGGGAGTTTGACGGCCTGTCAGCCTGTGTAGGCTATGTAAGGCCATTGAGCACGAACATCATTAGAATAGATTAGAGTAAGCGCAAATCAATTCACGATGTCCCTATTCATTCGCCTCTTACGAATCGCGTAGGGAGACGCGGTGGGTCTATTCTGACCCCCAAGTCATAGAGGGCTACAGGAAGGGAAGGGCAGCTGTACGACAGCTGGCGCTTTCCAGAGGAGACGCAGATAAGGCTAGCTACGTCACCATCCCATGTCACAGGACGTTGTGACCTTTTTCCCCCATACGGGCACTGTTGGAACCATGTGACTTTCTGTGCAGCCTGTGCTGTCTGAAGAAGTCCTGTCACTACGGACGATAACTTGGGCTAGCTGGAAGCCTCTTTTCACGTTTTTGATAAAATCCACATTGATTTTGATTTGGGGCATCATCCCCCTCCCCCCCGCCCCCCCCGGTTGTCTCGCATCGTGCAGTCGTGACCAGGCAGCCGCGAGATGTAAAAAGCATGCTCCTCCGTGCGAGAGTTCCTGTTATCTTTAATGCTTTCTGCGGCCCCGGGCGCTCGCCTTATAAATGGCGGCCAGAGTCTTCTCAGGAATAGATCTGGGGGCACTCGTGCTGGAGTCTGTGCGTCAAGACCTGCGTTGACATCCCTCTCCTCAGAATTGAAATCGTCTCTGACCGTCTGCAGAACACTTCCAATACTGAGAAGAGGGGTGTGAGCTGAGTTGGTGGACTGGTGGTACGTCCAGATTTGATAAGACTATAGACGCCTGAGCCACGCGGCTTCTCTGACTTCTTGGGTGGCATCTGGCCACCTGTTTACCTCCGATGATGCAGATGTCGTGTCCATGACAACCCATGTCTTGTCCATGACAACTCCTGTCGTGTCCATGACAACCTATGTTAAGTCTATGACAGCCCATGCAGCGTCCATTGCCACCCATGTCGTGTCCATGACAACCCATGTCGTGTCCATGACAACCCATGTCGTGTCCATGACAACCCATATAGTGGTCATGACAACTGCTGTCGTGTCCATGACAACCTATGTCGTGTCCATAACAACCTATGTCGTATCCACGACAACCTATGTCGTATCCATGACAACCCATTTCGTGTCCATGACAACCCATGCAGCCTTCATTGCCATCCATGTCGTGTCTATGACAACTCATGTTGTGTCCATGGCAACCCATGCTGTGTCCATACAACCTTGTCATGTTTGTGACAATTCATGTCGTGTCCATGACAATCCATGTCGTGTCCATGACAACCTTGTCATGTTTGTGACAATCCATGTCGTGTCCATGCCAATCCATGTCGTGTCCATGACAATTCATGTCGTGTCCATGACAATCCATGTCGTGTTCATGACAACCCATGTTGTGTCCATCGCCACCCATATCGTGTCCATGACAACCCTTGTCGTCTCCATGACAACCCAGGTTGTGTCCATGACAACCCATGTCGTGTTCATGACAACTCACGTCGTGTCCATGACAACTCACGTCGTGTCCATGACAACCCATGTCGTGTCCATGACAACCCAGGTTGTGTCCATGACAACCCATGTCGTGTTCATGACAACTCACGTCGTGTCCATGACAACTCACGTCGTGTCCATGACAACCCATGTCGTGTTCATGACAACTCACGTCGTGTCCATGACAACTCATGCAGCGCTCAATGCCACCCATATCGTGTCCATGACAGCCCATGTCGTGTCCATGACAGCCCATGTCGTGTCCATGACATCATTTCGTGTCATGACAACCCATGGCATATCCATGTGGGAAAGACAGCCAAGCTAGCGGGTCTCACAAGATGGAGGGTCACAGCATCTGATTGGCAAGCGATCTTGTTCCTTAATTCGCAGTGAATTCGCAGTGACTCACCCACATAACCAACGAAACTTAATTATATTTTTTTTTAAACTCGTACGTACGCAGCAAATTAGATATTGCGGCCCGCCAGCATGGCTGTCTTTCCACACCCCTCTCCTCGGACGAGTCCATTAGTGTGGCCCGTCTCTGAATGCTTTGACTCAAAATGCACTTCGCACTTGTTATATGACGTCACGAAACATTGACCAGACCTCCACATGAACTTTCCACTGGCTTTGATCGGGTGATTATCACGAGGACAGAAATGATCAAAAGCCGCCTTCGCTCTAGAGATAACCCCTGGCCTTTTTTACAGGCAGGCAAAAAAGGAAATTATGTCTGTGGTTACTGTGATTAAAGAGAGATGGTTCTAATAAATGCGTGTGGACAACAGACAAAAAGGGAGGGGGGCAGGGGGCAGGGGGGCAGGGGGGAGGGGGGCGCAAGGGGGGCTAGGGGGCAAGGGGACAAGTGGGGCAAGGAGGGCAGGGGGGCGGTGTATATATGTGTGTTCTGGGTAGAGTCTGGTCCACAATTCCAAATTCGATCATTCCCACCGCCAAATTCCAATTTCATCAAATTCCAAATTCGTAACAACAAAAAATTGACACAGACATTGAGCAATGATACATTTTGTTTTACAAGAGCACTATACATGTGTGATGGGGGTGGAGGCAAGACTTGATGGGACAAGGGCCCAGGCATGAGACAAAATCGCTGCTGCTTTCCACAACTTTATTGTTACCCATGGGTATAGGAGCTCCTGGCTGGTCCCAGGCCTGATGATAATGGCCTGGACCAACCCAAGACCGTGGTGACAGTGATCTCTCCCCCAGATGGTATGGGGTCTCTCAAGAGACTGGTGGTGGTCGTCCGTCTAGACCTGCCGACAGTCCCTTCTTATCAAATAAATGTACGGACCTCAGGGGAGCCAGGCTTGGGATCAGTGGTCGCGGATCTCAGCCTGTCTCTGGGTTGTGTTTTCGTATTGATAGAAAAAGGCTCATTGCTGCCTTATACTTACTCAAAATTATTCACACCACGTGTTGCCTCGATAGGCATAACAAAGTCAACCGAATGAATATTGCATCATTGCAATCAGATGTCTTAACTTAGAGAAAGCATCAAATTTGTCTCTTGTTTCTAAAATTTAGGCATAGCGCTCGAGAACGACAGGAGGAACTATCAGCGGTCACATGTCAATTTCAATTAACAAACGAGAAGGAAAGGCCGCTGTGCAACCATCCCAGACTGATAAGCTACATAGTAGGCCGGTCCCACAACATATATAACCGGGGGGGGGGGGGGGGGGGGGGGGGAGGAGAGAGAGAGGGAGAGAGAGAGAGAGAGAGAGAGAGAGAGAGAGATTGATTGATTGATTCTTTATTTATCAAGGATGAAATTTTAGGCATTTCTGCCTTTCTTACAAACTGTCCTTGCTCATAAAGAAATGAAAACACTGATAATTAAGACACAAAATACACAGTAGCTAATCCATGTACAACAGTTGGTAAGGTATATGAAGAATATGATCAACAATGACAAATATTTTAGTAGATGCCTTTGACAACTGTCAGCTCAGTGAGTCTTGAAGATCAAGCAATACGTGTCATATGTACAGGCGACTCAGTGATATCATCTGCATAGATAATCACGTATGGATGCTTTAAAAGACGTCATGGAAGTATTGTTCCTTAGGTGCAATGGGAGTGCATTCCATATCATAACACCTGAATATGTAATACTGCCTTTGAAAATGTCTATTCTAGGTTGAGGTAGAATGAAAGTGTTGCGAATGGCTTGTTTGGGGACGAATGAAGAGATCAGTAAGATACTTCGGTGCTCGTGAATGAGCAATTTGTGCATAAGGATGCATTTATTGAGGACGAGGTGTTTTTGGAAGGGAAGTAAGCCAAGATTGTTAAATATTTTTATCCGTAGACAATGTTAAGTCGGAAATGATAAGCTTGGCAGCTCGTCTGTACAGTGATTTAATCTTGTTCAAGTGCACTGCCATACAGCCATCCCATACAACAGATGCAAAATTAATATGGGAATTTATGTGTGCGTGAAAAAACATTATGCATGCATCGGTGGTGACAAAATGCCTCAGTTTAGAGAGCAGGAAAATGTTCTTAGCAATAGTTTTGCATAAGAAATTGACATGTTGTTCCCAAGTTAGTTGTTCATCAACAATTATGCCTAGCACTCTGTGTTCAGAACTTGCTCAATGATTTCCTTTTCTAGCATAAGGTTGATGGTTAGGGATTGTCGTTGACGTTTTTGTCTTGTAGTTAGGATCATGCACTTGGTTAGAGAGAGTCCATATAAAGACTTCGGGCTTCATTTCACCCGGTCACACATGTATGACAGTGACATGGCTCAAAACTAATAAAATTTTCACATGTCTTCAGTAAAAAAAAGTTCACATTACTGAGAGCAGAACTGCAGGTTGAAATAGGTCATGTACCTGCAAGTTAATCATGTGTCAATAAGTCCATGCTTTCCTACTCTTTCTCTCTCTCTCTCTCTTTCATTCTTTCTCTCTCTCTGTGTGTCTGTCTGTCTGTGTGTCTGTCTGTCTGTCTGTGTGTCTGTGTGCCTGTCTGTCTGTCTGTCTGTCTGTCTGTCTATCTCTTTCTCTGTCTGTCTCTCTATGTGTCTCCCTATCTGTCTGTCTGTCTGTCTGTCTGTATGTCTGTCTGCCTGTCTGCCTGCCTGCCTGTCTGTCTGTCTGTCTGTCTGTCTGTCTGTCTGTCTGTCTGTCTGTCTGTCTGTCTCTCTCTCTCTCTCCCCACCCCCACCCCCCCCACCCCATCCCCCTCTCCCCCTCCCTCGGCCCCTCCCTCCACCACACCCTCTTCTCTTTTTTCTCTCTCTGTGAGCGGGCGCGTGTGTGTGTATGTGTTTTTATGTGTGTGTGTGTGTGTGTGTGTGTGTGTGCGTGTGTGTGTGTGAGTGTGTGAGTGTGTGTGTGCGCTCGCGCGCGCGCGTATGTGTGATCCACCTTTATATATGCAGGTTAGCAGTGCTAATTAGTACCGTATACTTCATGTGCTTTGGAGAGAAATGTACCGTTTGTAAAGAGTTGAAGGGGAAAGGTGGCTTTTACGATTTAAAAATCATAAAATCATTGAAAATTATTTTTGTTCATAATGACAAGCTTAAATATAAATCAGCATTGCCATTTAAAACATACAGACCTGTTATATTAGTCTGGAGTGAGAAAGGAATTGCCCATGAGAGTCCATCACAATGTTGTGGGGCGTAGATATACTACCCTGCACTTTCGCATTTTGTGTCTTATAAAAGTTAAATGAAAATAGTTAAAGTCAGCAAGAGAAAACAGGACTGATGAAGCATACGTGCATACACCGGCCTCCACTCTAGAATGTACTTTCTTTTTCTGTTCAGTTAATTTCTGTCCTGAAAATGTCAGTGACATGAGATCGTGACTAGCTATTGCCCTTGAATTTTCTATATCAGATTTCGTAGCATTCTGTTAAGAAAACAACGCGGCCATAAATACTCAAGAATCAGAAGAAATGAATGGAAACACTATACACTTTGATGAGTGGTAGGCCTATCGCTGTCAAAAAGCGGAAAAGAAAGGATATAGATTATGGTTTACACATAGCTTAATTACAACGTATTTTTTCTACTAACGAGTATGTTTCATTAGAAGGCCTTTTCAAACGTTGAGAATGTAGCACAACTTTCAAGAGGTTCTGGTTGGTGATCCCTTTGATCGAATACACTGACGAATGCTAGTTTGAGTTTCTTGTTGTTGTGTCCTAACAATATATGGACGATTTTCCCTTTCCTTCTTCATCCGAACGCAAGGATAGGTGGCGCTTTGTCACGTGACCCATCCAACATGGCTGCGACGAGGCGGCTTGCGAAGGTAGTCAAACATAGCTAACAAAGCATGTATTTTACTGTTTCATACACTTGGTTTGATGAAATATATGTGAAAGTGTGGTATTAGTGTAACAGTGGGCAGCAAATATGTGATGTTTTTGCTCTGTATCGATATATATACCGACCATCGGATTTGGCTTCTATCATTAGCATGTCTCCGTAACAACTTGCCAAATAGGCAAGATAGAGTGCATAACATTCTGCTGCTTTATTTAAGAGTTGTCATGAAATTTCTCTGCTGCAGTTTCCATTGAAACAGGATTGTCATTCTGTGCTTTGCTACAAAATAGAAAAAGGGGATGTGTTTCACCGTCGTTTTTCCTTTCGCGGCACGGCTGACGAAGTGTTGTGCAATGAACTAAGGCCGGATTACTGAGGAATTTCTAACGCATCGAGCGAAAGGTCTATAGAGACCTTGTGGTTTTCCCCCGTGGGGCTGCAAATATAGCTGAAAACGCAGGCCTCTGTGCATTTCGCATGAAGCTGATTTCGAAAGCACACTAACATTCCTTTCTGTCTTCGGTCCACCCACTGTTTAATTGACCCGGAAGAACATATTCTTTTTGTGTCCCATGATAAGTCGAAGCATGGATTCGATGATAAAAATATTTATCACTGAAATTATTCCACGAATATCTTGAGAGGACCGTAGCAGTACCTTAGTAAATCTGGGTTTTATTACTTGAGCACTTTGTAATTGTTGTGGTTAGGTTCTAATGGAATGATGAAATTTTATTTTTGTTTTCAGGAATTGGAAGAACTCAAAAAGTCAGGGTCGAAGACATTCCGTGACATCAATGTGAACGAGTCAAACATTCTCCTTTGGGAGTTGCTGATCCTTCCTGTGAGTAGCCTTTTCCCTTTTTCTTTCCCCAGTGAGTGAGCAGTTGTTGGAGTTCGTGCCTTGAACTGACCAATGGCACTTGGAGAAAAACTCAAGATTCATTCATGCTTTGTAGCAGTGACTTGTGTACAAAGAAAATCTATTCATTGTGGATTCTGTCTCATTGTCTACCTCTTTCTTTCTTTCTCTATGTCTATGTCTGATACGGAGGTGGAGTACCTCGGTTAGACCAAGGCAGTTAGAGGGATAGGTGGTGGGCAGCAAGTCCCCTATCCTCTATCTACTTCTCTGATCTCTCTCCCTCTTTCCCTTCCTCTCACTCCCTTCCTATCTCACTCTGCCTCTCTCTCTCTCTGTCTCTGTCTCTGTCTGTCTCTCTCTGTCTCTCTGTCTCTGTCTCTCTGTCTCTCTGTCTCTCTGTCTCTCTCTCTCTCTCTCTCTCTCTCTCTCTCTCTCTCTCTCTCTCTCTCTCTCTCTCTCTCTCTCTCTCTCTCTCTCTCTCTCTCTCCCCCCTTTGCTATACATACACAGATTACGAACAGGCTAATGAACAAAACCCATTGTACTACTCTCCCTTCTTCACCAATGACGTTGTTACCTCAGATGTTTTGTGACTTTTTTGTGTCCAAGGTGTCCGATATTCGAAGCAACGTTGACATGTCTGCTGATGCAGGTGTGCCTGTTAGTGATGACCCAGTATCCATCAGGGGTACTCCCCTCCTTCAGTTCAGCCCAGTTGAGGCTAGTGCGATCTTCAAGACCATCCGCAGTATGAACCCTATCTCCTGTGACCTTGACCCTGTTCCCACACCCCTCTTAGTTGAGTGTATTGATGAGATCCTATCTGTCCTGACACAGATGATCAATGATTGCTTCCGGACTGGCACCTTCCCTAGTGTTTTCAAGCAGGTTATAGTTAAGCCGCTCTTGAAGAAGCAGGACCTGGATCCAAATAAACTTAGTAATTATAGACCAGTCTCCAATCTTTCTTTTCTGTCAAAATTGTTAGAGAAGTTAGCTTTGCAGCAGCTGCTGGAGCACGTGTCCCAGTATGACCGTTTGGCCCGTTTTCAATCCGCGTACCGTGCTTATCATTCCACCGAAACAGCTGTGCTCCGTGTTCTAAACGATCTTCTCGTTGCTTCTGATAATTCCAAAGTTTCTCTTCTTACTCTGTTGGACTTGAGTGCTGCGTTCGACACAATAGACCATGGAATTCTCACCCGTCTTAGAAACGTTTTTGGCATTGGGAACTTAGCACTCTCTTTCTTGCATTCATATCTCTCAGAACGTAGACAGGCTGTTTCGATCTCAGGTTTTGCTTCTCATCCTACACCTCTCAAGTATGGAGTCCCTCAGGGCTCTGTTTTGGGTCCTCTGCTGTTTCTACTGTACACCCAACCACTCTCCAATGTAATTGACAGTCATTCAGTCTCTCACAGTGAATTTGCTGATGATACCCAGCTCTACAACTCCTCCCATCCCAGTCAAATCCACTCTCTTTTTTCTACCAGTGAACACTGTATCTCTGACGTGAAACGGTGGATGACCCGGAACAAGCTCCAACTCAATGACTCAAAAACTGAAGCACTCCTGGTGGGCGGCGGAGGCAAATCAGATCAGGCCCTCAAATTAATCATTGGTCACAGTGACATTGTCTTCTCTCAGTCTGTTAGAAATTTAGGTGTCATGACGATGATCTGTCAATGAGATCTCATGTCAACAAAGTCTGTCAGTTAGCATATTATGAGCTAAGGAAAATTAGTACCATTCGTCAGTATCTATCTCAGCAGGCCACCAAAACACTCTTCACATTACTTGTCCTGTCTCGTCTTGACTATGGAAACTCTCTTCTTGCTGACATCCCTGACACTCTGCTTAACAAACTCCAGAAAGTTCAGAATTGTGCTGCTAGGCTAGTTTTTAGATGTCCCAAGCGTACCCATGTCTCATCACTGGGTGCGCTCGATTGAACCGCAGGAATCCTCCGGCGGCGGTTCGGCGCCACGGGACCGGCGGTCCGCCGTCACGTGACCGGCGAATCGACAGCATTCGTGGCAATCGAGCGCTTTCGGCTGATCAACACGGCGGCACAAGTGTGTTGTTTGGAAGAGCTACTAGTACTAGACTGCGGTAGCGATGATGAGGAAATGTGCTGTCTTCTTGGTTTATGGTAAGGTTTGAGGTTATTGTGTAAATTGAAAATGTCCATTACCACTACCTATGCCCTGATAAGTGACTCCTGAGCCTAGCGCAGTCAAAGACCCTATATACACTAAGACCACGCACTCGAGCGATTTTCCTTTACGCAAAGGGAGGTCAGAATGTAGAGTTACGTCCCTTTGCGAGAGAATTTTCAATTCGAACTTAATGCAGGATTTCTCACCGTCAACCACACATCGTGCACACTATAAAGAAAAAAAATCGTAATCTACTTCAATTGTCCAGCGGAGATTGCAGCAAGGTGACAAATTAAGGCACACATGAGTCAGCGGAGAACGAATTATCGAATATTTTCAGTGCCGAAGAGTCACAAAACATAAACCCTAGTCTGGTCGTCGCCATCTTGGATCTTCGTTCGGAGCAGAAAACCTGACGGCAGACCGGGCGGTTCGCCGGGTGATCCGCCGGTCACGTGACTTGAAGCAATCGAGCGCAACAAAAAATCCGGCGGTGCGCCGTCTCGTCCGCCGGTGGATTCCGCCGGACCAATCGAGCGCACCCACTCCTACATACACTTCACTGGCTCCCCATCTCTCAGAGGATAGATCATAAACTTGCTACTTTGTGTTTCAAGGCCATCGACAATACCGCACCACACGCTCTTGGCAGGTTTCACAATAATGGTTTCCATTTTTCCTTTTCACACACACACATCATGGGGAAAAAAAAAGTCAAAACCAAAGCAAATAAAGATTGAAATGCAGACAGTAGGTTTATTTTGTTGTAAAACAAAAACAAAAATTATATGGAAAGCGATAGTTTTGACAGAATCCTGGTTCAAAGACACCAACCCTCCTGATCCAAAGAAATCTCTCGCAATCTTTGTAACTGCCAAAAAGGTACCTAAAGCTTGTAGAAATGAGCTTCTAACAACAAAAACTAAACAAACTATATCTTCCCTGGAAAAACAGTTCATAAAAGGTTTTTCAAATGGCCATTTTCTTCTTGTGAGACCATTCGGTTGTCCCCGCCTGTGTAATTTTATGGACGCTGGACCTTTTAACTTCTTGTACACATATTCAAATGCATAATTACTAACTTGAAAGCCTTTGAAAGTTAAGTACAAACATTAAACAACAAACAAATTGTAGCCTGGTAGACTGTTTAGTATCCTACCCCCCTAATTCCCAAAATACAGCAAACACATATATGAAGTTACTTTAACTTTCAATTGTCAAAAAATCCAACTCAAATTAATATTCCAGCAGCTTTATGAAGGAATTCAAGTAGCAAACAATGTACATCATAAGCACTCTCTCATGGCCACTACCACTTTCACTGAAACCAAATAATTCAAAAGAAATGATGCCCTCTGTTGTTGATGACGGGCTCCTGGGTTTTGCGGACATCCCTAAGTTTGACCTCAGATCGATCGATGTCTTCCTGCTGAGGAAAGACAAAGTACCGTCCAACTTTGCGGAGACATTGGACGCATACAACGCTTTCACCTGCAGGAGGGGGTGGGAAATGACTGGGCCTGTTGACGATCACTCCTCTGTAGGAGCCAGCCAGAACCCCATCAACATTGTGAAAATCTGCCCACACAAAATCGCCAACCCTGATGACATTGGGGTTGGAAACGTGCTGGCGGTCTTTGTATTTGGAGGGGTTGGACATTTTTAACACACTGAGTAATCCATCTTTGAGACCGCAGAGTTGGATGGATGTATGGATGAATGGATGAATGGATGGGCGAATAGGTGCATGGACGAGTGGATGAATGAATGGATGAATGTATGAATGAATGAATGAATAGATAACTGAAGGGAGGGACGGACGGACGGATGGGTGAATGGATGGGTGGATGGGTGGGTAGGTGGATGCAACTTTAAAATCGCTGGAGATTCTGAAAACGAGCAAATCATGCTTCCGATTCCTGAGTCATTTGTGTTTATTGAATCTCTCGCGAGACACAGTGTGTCTATTTTTGTCCCGACTCAAAGCGGGAACTCGTACGCCTTGAACGTTCGCAACGCTGTCTGTCCACGTTCGCAACGCCGTCTGTCTGTGTTGCGAACGGAGGTTGCGAACGCTACGGACAGACATGAAATCGCCTTGGCTCGAGAACAAAGATATCGAAACTAAGTGAACTAAGCTATCCCGTATGTTCTATGGCGCCATTCTAACCTGAGTAGAGCGTGTAAAAAGTCACATCCTGTTTGGAAAGATGTGTATTTACACAAGAAAAGCGAAGTTGCGAATGTAGATCACACGGACAGAACTAAATCGGCAATCTGTAAGAAAGACGCCAGAGCCGTATTTTACCTTCAAGTGGTGTGCTTGCCGGCTTTTATCAAAACTACACACCACCAAACATCGTTTTCATCCCCCCCAAAAATCAAGAATGGCATTTTAGGTGGAGAAAATAGCCATTTATTAATCCTCAGAGTAGCGCGATTTAGCGGACAGACAACTTCCGGTACTTCTTATTTTCTTCTTTTTCTTCGATTTCTACCAAACTTAAGCCCGCCCCTTCGTGTTTCGTGACATTGATATGTAGGTGGAACCGTTATTCAAACAACTTGATCATCCGATATTACGTTAAAGGTCCTGACTTCTGTTTTTATTACATTGACTCGAGGCATTTGCAGGCCAGGAAGGAAATTGCGTCTGTCCGGATTTTACCGTTCGCCACCAATCACACGCTCAAAAAGTCAACAAAAACAACATTGATGAACAAACCATGTATAATTCTTAATTTAGAATAGCTGCTTCTTCCATTTGGTTCACAAAAAGAAGTCAAAATTGGTACAGTTTGTCAAAAATTCCTGACTTTTCTCAGCCATGTTCTCAACACTACCTGATTGTGAAACCTGCCTCTTACAGAAATTCTTGCAGTCTACACGCCCTCCAGATCTCTACGCTCAGCTGCTGACTCTAGAATGCTCTAGAATGTAATAAGAAAACTCAAGGACAGCGTGCCTTCTCCTATATCGGACCTGTAACCTGGAATAGTCTCCCTCTCTCAGTCCGTCATTCTGACACTGCCCCAATTCAAAAGTGCTCTAAAGACCCACATCTTCCAATCTGCCTTTCCCACTAAGCTGCTTTGCCTTACTTGACCTGGCCGGCAAGTGCTGTGTATATTGTATAGTTTGTTGTATTTGTTCCATTGGATCTTAGTTTTTGTTTTTTGTTTATGTGTGTTGTGTGTGAGGTTTTGTGGGAATGTGGTGTTGAGTGGTTGTATGAGTGTTGATTCTTTGGATTGTAAACGCCATGAGCTTGCCTGTCAAGGGAAGGTATGTGCCTATGAATAAACCATTATTATTATTATTATTATTATTAATATGGAAGTGGTCAACTTTGTCTTTCTCCCAGACAAGTGTTTATCCCAGGAGTGTCAGTTCTTACATGGCAGTGACTCTAAAACAGTGATGTTCGGCTATCTTGATCTTGCATGAACAATTGGACAGCTTAGACCCTTCTTTGATTTTTCAGTCACTCCAAGACTTATGAGTCTGAATATCATGCAATTTCTCTTAGTGCTGACCAGTGTTTCTGCTACTGCCCCATTATCACCTGACTGGTGGTCAGATGTTGCATAATCTTGTTCAGAAATCCTGACCATAGCAAGTTTTGTTTTCATTTGTTTTGAGAACTTCGCCCAGGAAAGAGTAACTTTGTACTGTATTTGGGAGAGAGAGAAAAAGTTTAGTTAAGGCAACTTAAAAAAAAGGATAGTTAGGCTTGAACCTAGAAGAATTAGTTTTAAGGAGGCCAGATTGAGACTGCTCCCACTTGTGTATCTGTGTGTGGATGCATCATCGACTTTTGCGGTTGAGTGATTGCGCATGTGAAGTGCGGAGACTGCACTCCCTGGTGTGTCAAATCTCAGACTGAGGTGGTCCATTCTGAGCTGAAAGTTTCCAACATTGACTTGGAACCATCCTGGCAGGTGACATGGTATCTTTTCCTGCATCAGGATGAATGTCCCAGAAAATGTCCTGTAGAGTTAACAACCTTTGTGTGTCCTGTTCAATCTTGTAGACTCCAAAACATGTCAGCACAGGTCTAGTTTAACAACAAAGAATGCCATTTTCTGTATTGGTGCAACATGCCGAAGGGGAAACTTCCCTGGAGATACCACATAGAAATAATTTTCCTGTCAACATTTTTTGGAGTGCTCTTGGGGGAAGATGATAGAGCCTGCAGTGAATTGTTTACCCTTAAAAAAAATAATATCAAGATTTGTTTGAAAGAAGTTTAGGGTCTGCAGAGGAAAGGAATGTTGCTTGTTAATCTTAATGTGACACTGTTGCTGTCACGCTGGTGTTGCTACCAAGCTGGTGTTGAGTGTCTGACTGGGACACTGTTGCTGTCACACTGGTGTTGCTACCAAGCTGGTGTTGAGTGTCTGACACTGTGACACTGTTGCTGTGACGCTGGTGTTGCTACCAAGCTGGTGTTGGGTGTCTGACACTGTGACACTGTTGCTGTCACGCTGGTGTTGCTACCAAGCTGGTGTTGAGTGTCTGACACTGACACTTGCTGTCACACTGGTGGTGCTACCAAGCTGGTGTTGAGTGTCTGATGACACTGTGACACTGTTGCTGTCACGCTGGTGTTGCTACCAAGCTGGTGTTGCTACCAAGCTGGTGTTGAGTGTCTGACACTGTGATACTGTTGCTGTCACGCTGGTGTTGCTACCAAGCTGGTGTTGCTACCAAGCTGGTGTTGAGTGTCTGATGACACTGTGACACTGTTGCTGTCACACTGGTGTTGCTACCAAGCTGGTGTTGTGTATCTGGTGACACTGTTGCTGTCACTGGTGTTGCTACCAAGCTGGTGTTGAGTGTCTGATGACACTGTGACACTTTTGCTGTCACACTGGTGTTGCTACCAAGCTGGTATTGTGTGTCTGGTGACACTGTTGCTGTCACGTTGGTGTTGCTACCAAGCTGGTGTTGAGTGTATGACACTGTGACACTGTTGCTGTCACACTGGTGTTGCTACCAAGCTGGTGTTGTGTGTCTGGTGACACTGTTGCTGTCACGTTGGTGTTGCTACCAAGCTGGTGTTGAGTGTCTGACTGTGACACTGTTGCTGTCACACTGGTGTTGCTACCAAGCTGTGTTGAGTGTCTGATGACACTGTGACACTGTTGCTGTCACACTGGTGTTGCTACCAAGCTGATGTTGAGTGTCTGACACTGTGACACTGTTGCTGTCACACTGGTGTTGCTACCAAGCTGATGTTGAGTGTCTGACACTGTGACACTGTTGCTGTCATGCTGGTGTTGCTACCAAGCTGGTGTTGAGTGTCTGACACTGTGACACTGTTGCTGTCATGCTGGTGTTGCTACCAAGCTGGTGTTGAGTGTCTGACACTGTGACACTGTTGCTGTCACACTGGTGTTGCTACCAAGCTGATGTTGAGTGTCTGACACTGTGACACTGTTGCTGTCACGCTGGTGTTGCTACCAAGCTGGTGTTGAGTGTCTGACACTGTGACACTGTTGCTGTCACACTGGTGTTGCTACCAAGCTGGTGTTGAGTGTCTGATGACACTGTGACACTGTTGCTGTCACACTGGTGTTGCTACCAAGCTGGTGTTGTGTCTTTGCAGGAGTCTTCTCCCTACAACAAAGGAGCCTTCAGGATTCGAGTGGATTTCCCAGCCGAGTACCCCTTCAAACCCCCCAAAATCACCTTCGTGACCAAGATCTACCACCCCAACATTGACGAGAAGGGCCAAGTGTGTCTGCCCATCATCAGCCCCGAGAACTGGAAGCCTGCCACAAAGACAGACCAAGGTATCTAGGCGTGCCTTCACCATTGACCAACACCCATGCCTTCACCATTGTTAACACCCATGCCTTCACCATTGATCAACACCCATGCCTTCACCATTGACCAACACCCATGCCCTCACCATTGACCAACACCCATGCCTTCACCATTGACCAACACCCATGCCTTCACCATTGACCAGCACCCATGCCTTCACCATTGACCAGCACCCATGCCTTCACCATTGACTAACACACACACACACACACACACACACACACACACACACACACACACACACACACACACACACACACACACATACACACACAAATCTTTATTTGTTGTTTTCATTCTATGGCATGATTTTGATTGGCTTTGACAGAAAGGAGTGCTGTGCAAAGTCAAAGAGAAATTCCACATCACTGAAATTCAAGCTGCATAATTTTGCTGCAAGTTTGCAGTGCTACAGGTGGTAAGACTGCATTAAACGCTGTGTCGCTTTGCAGCTCTGGGCTTCACTTTTAGCGATGCCCTTCCTTTGACCACTGGTCAGTGGGTTGATGGTGGGAATAGACCCTCTATCTCCCTATGCGACTCACAAAAGAAAAAGAAAACAAAAGATAAGGGAGAACAAGACTTGGCTTTCCTCTAATTAGCTCTAGTGATCTTATTGGTCAAATAACTTTACATAGCCTTCAAAGGCTGATAGGCCATTAAACTTCTTTGTCTGTCAATCAATCAATCAATCAGTCAATCAATCGATCCTTCCTGGGTGGTCATCTTACACGTGGCAGCTGGATGTGTGGCAGCTGGATGTGTGGCAGCTGGATGTGTGGCAGCTGGATGTGTGGCAGCTGGATGTGTGGCAGCTCATCATCTTGCACACACACGCTCATGGCATGACTGAGAGCTGTGCACACTACATTTCATTGCCTAAACTGGAGGTCTCTGTTTCTCTTCTGCAGTTCTCCACTCTCTAGTGTCTCTCATCAACGAGCCCGAACCCGAGCACCCACTCCGAGCCGACTTGGCAGAGGAGTACACAAAGGATAGGAAGAAGTTCAACAAGAACGCAGAAGACTTCACTAAGAAATTCAGCGAGAAGCGGCCCAGTGACTAGCATGTCTGCCTGGACTTGTACACGGTGCGTGGGACCTGCATCAGGCACCAGCATTTCCTGCCACCCGCAATGGATGTTTCTTTATGAGGGTTGCCCTGGCTTTTTCTGTTTTTTTGGTGAATGAGCTGAGATGAGGTGAGCTGAACTGAACTGAATCACAGTAGTCCCGGCATTCCAATCGTGTATGCAGCGGAATTTGAAATCAAAGGATTAAAACAAGCAAGTGCACTGCATACATGTATAGACACAGCATGCACAAGTTCCATTCAATAACTCCAGGTTAGTGACAATTGTAAGAACCCTTTGTCATCTGGAATTTTTGTGCGTGGACATTAACTCATAACAGATAAATTTTGAGCACTTTCTCCATGTAGATCAAGGAATATATTGAAGAGATCATTCTTTTGTTGACATAAAATCATGAATGAATGGGTTTGTCCAAAGAGTTAACAGGGTGAATATCTGGAAATGCAAGTGATGCCAGAATATGTAGGATGAAATCTTGTTAACAGCCGTGCGTGACCATCAGCATGGTTGACTAGTATGGGCTCACCTTTGATAACACTCAAGCTTTGGGTAGGGGTGGACGGCAAGAAGGGGTGGCAGGCTAACTTTGTGGAGCACTTTGAATACTGCAGTCAGGCTGGTGGTGAGGAGTGAGCAGTGCTGCAGTACAATCGTAGAGGCAGACCAGTGGCCTACAGCCATTCTCCCACACAGATGGACTCCGCTTTCTTGTGTGTCTTCACCACTCAAGTTGTTTTTTCTCCCCCGTCTAAATATTCCTCTCAAACTCGGCACAGAAAAATTTGAATGAAGCTTTTGGGTACCGTAGATATATGCAAGGAGACCAGTTGAAAGAAGTATACTTTTGGTATTTGTAGATGATTTTTAATGGATCAAAAGTTGGTCTTGCATTTGTTGCTAACATGCATTTTCATTTAGTTCTTTATTACTATTAGTAGGCATTTTGAACCAAGAGGTAGGCTCCCTTATTTTGTGTGATGTCTGTGTGTTGTGAGTCTGCCCCACAGAAGTACATGGAAGTGTGATCTTGTGTTCCTTGTTTGGTGTCTCTCTTCAGTGTGTTGCACTCGGATGTTCCCGATTGATGTTAGTGGTATTGTGTGATGTCATATTTCTGCAATGGACATATTCTAAGTTTGTGTGAGGAAACAGTGTGCCTGAGTCTTTGTAATGCTTGCAAGAAGACGGATGTGTAGATTCACTTGATAGAGGACTATATTCACCACCAATGATTAGTTTGCAACCGTCTGGTTTGTGAGTGCTGGCTGATAGTCAACCACCATTCCCGTGTGTGCAAACAAACAGACATTTAAACAAGGTTGATTTGGACTTTGGAAGAGTATTTTGATGTTGCCTCCTATAATCTTTTTTAGCTGATCTCTGGGTCGGAGTTCGCAGTTTTGGTTGTAAGTTGTCCCAGATGGTACTCATCTGTAGACTTAAAGTCTGCTGCTCAGCCAGTCATTCTGTGGCTAAAATGAAAATTCAAAACCAGTGGGATGAAGCTGGTTTTGCCCCATTTGACGAACACTTCTTTTAGATGACACTAAAAGACTTGTCCCACAGTTGCATATCCAGATAGGTTCCCTCTTCGTTCACAAAATTTTCTTTCTGTAGTTGATTAATTTTTAATGTTTGCAGTCCTGCTGCTGTTGACCTTGCTGTGCTTGAGTTTGTGGTCACCTAGCATTGACATTATTTGGTTGCTACTCTTACTAGTTGGCAATCATAAAAGTTCATGTTGTCTCCTGATCATCTCCTCATTAGCCTCAAGCATCAAACCTTGTCAGGAAATCTTCAAAACTTGTATCATGCAGCAGATTCACGTCTGTTTTCAGCTCAACACTCGGTGTGTTGTTTCTCCTGCAATAAATATTTTAAAACTGCCATGATGTTTTTTTTCTTTCCCTTTATTATCACCACATGTTTGTATTCTATGGAAGAAGAAACTTAGTTGATTAAAATAAATTCCTTGCACTGGGCTGATGCCCTACATACACCTAGTCTTGGGCTGTATTGCTCCATCTCTCTAGCTTGCTTGCAAGAGACAAGACATGGAACAAATCCTAGTAAGAATGTTTTTATTCCTCGTCCTCAACGTTGTCCTTGTCCTCGTCTTTGTCCTCAACGTCCTTGTCCTCTTTTTCCTCCTCCTCCTCCTCTTTTCCTCCTCCTCCTCCTCTTTTCCCTCCTCCTCCTCTTCCTCCCTCTCCCCTCCTCCTCCCTCTCCCCTCCTCCTCCTCCTCCTCCTGCCAGAATGCACACACCAAGAGATAGTACATGAGGTAAAGCAGAGCAGTCTGTGGACTTCAGTGACTAGGATTTCTCACCTGTGGCCAGGTGCCTCCACCAGCTGTGCTTGCATGAGGCAGATGACAGTGACCATTGCGCCACATTGCTGGCCATTTCAGATGGCTGACAGATACCTGGGATCCTGATCCAGAAGTAAGAAGGGAAGAGGGAACAGATACCAAGACGGGCTCATCCTCTGAAGACCTTCAGCTGCCCTGCTTCTCTAGAAGTTCCTTGGCCTTGCTCTCAACAGTTCTGTGTAACCAGAAGATGGAACTGAGTGAATTTATTAAAACAGAGGTGGGTTTCACAGTACTAGGATAGGCTAGCAAAGTTAGTTAAGGCAATCCAACTGAGGCACATTTCTTTTTGAAAAGTACAATGTTTGGAGATGAGCGCTCGCCAAGCCGAAAGCTTTCCTCCTACATGAACCAGTCTACGCATGAGCTCGCTGTGAGAGCTCTTTTTTGAAAAGTTAACTTTTTGAAATTAGATTTGCCTAGGTTGGATCGCCTTTTGACTAACTGTGCTAGCGCATCCTAGCCCAGGGAATCCCACCTCAGATCTCTAATGCAGCACTTGCATCCCAACACTTACTTGGCTGGGCGATGTTCATGTACAGCTTGTTTTGAAGAGGCAAGTTACTTGCTATGAAGTCAGTTGTGAGAGCTTTCTTTCCTTTTGCTTTCTCTCTCCTTTCCTTCCAGCCTGCTTTTCCTTTTTTTTCTTTTATTCTTTTTCTGTCTCTGTCTGTTTGTCTGTCAGTCAGTCTGTTTCTCTCTCTCTCTCTCTCTCTCTCTCTCTCTCTCTCTCTCTCTCTCTCTCTCTCTCTCTCTCTCTCTCTCTCTCTCTCTCTCCTCATCTAACTTTAATATCTCCTTGATAATACATTATAACTGAGTTCATATAAGATTAGTTTACATCACACAGTCACCATTGAAGAGTATTGAAAATGAAAGGAAGCTCTATGTAAGGTGTGTGTTGAAAATGCTTGTCTAAATCATAATCTTGTCCTTCGTAGCCAGTGATCTGTCTGTAGCATGAGACATGACACAGCTGACCTCACAGGAATGCCCAGTTCCCACCCCTCCCACCTCCCCCGTGTTACCTCGACACACACCTATCCGTTGCTCTACATCGGAGTTTCTCTAGAGAGGTCACAACACCTGCAGTGGTGGAACCACTGTGCAGAGGTTCCAAGATTAGGCATAAAAAGTTACGAAGGCCGTTGACAGATAAGTTTATCTGGAGTATAAATTGATCAGCAGGGGGAAAACTGCAGGCCAAAGAGATTCCTTGAAACCAAGATGAAGTGCTGTCTGATCCTGCTGGTTGTTGTTGGGGTTGCTTGGGTGGTGGAGGTAAGTATCAATTTGAATGTGACTCCAATTATTAATAACATATGGTCTAGCTAAGAAATCCACAGCATCTTGTTCAAATGTTGGCTGTTTCTAATTCTCCATACCACGGTAGCCAATAGACACCCCTCCCCATTTCCCTCCACCCCCACCTCCATCCCCCCCATTAGCTGAAACCTGGTGTGAGAGAGCTTTGGGCACCTGTTGTCTGTAAAGGTCATGCTGTCATTTACCTGCCAAGTGTTGACTACACCTTGAAGCAAGAACAAGGTTTTATTAGGATGGTCAAGTTGTCGCTGATATAGAGCGCACGAGAAAATAGATGGCTAAGTGTGAGGTAAAAACCGAGTTTGGAGTTGTGGAGTGCTGGCTGAAGAGACACACCTTCATAATGATATGTCACAATCTGCTAAGGCAGGCACAGAAGGGAAGAATGTTTAAACTTGTAAAACATGACCCTTAATCCAATAGGAGAAACTCGTACATGTCCACATTGACATGGAAACCATCAGATCTTCAGAGGTACTTTACACGACATAGGTATAGTTACTACTGATGGAAACGCATCATGCAAACTGAAATCTTTGGGCAGATACACCACACTGAATAAAGGCATCCTGAAAGTGCAGCTTTCCCATTTGAAAAAGCTACTCGTGAAATGTGCTTCCCATGAAGACTGACCTTTTCATTTATTCATCTGATTTTGATCAAACATAGAGTGTAATTTTTAAAGGAAAGTACCTGCTAACCCTGCTCGGTACAATGAGTGCCTTGTGGCTTATGAAATTCCCACATGCCAGAGTTTTATTTTGGCCATGATCTCAGCTCTATTCATGACCCGTCAGACACTTTTCTTCATTGTATGCTACTCAATGCAGGTAGGTAGCTCAGGCTGTAGGTAGCCCTGGCTGTAGATAAGCCTGTCTGTAGGTAGCCCTGGCTGTAGGTAGCTCAGGCTGTAGGTAACCCTGTCTGTAGGTAGCCCTGGCTGTAGGTAGCTCAGGTGTAGGTAGCCCTGTCTGTAGGTAGCCCTGGCTGTAGATAGCTCTGGCTGTAGGTAGCTCAGGCTGTAGGTAACCCTGTCTGTAGGTAGCCCTGGCTGTAGGTAGCTCAGGTGTAGGTAGCCCTGTCTGTAGGTAGCCCTGGCTGTAGATAGCTCTGGCTGAAGGTATACCTGGCTGAAGGTAGCTCAGGCTGTAGGTAAGCCTAGCTGTAGGTAAGCCTGGCTGTAGGTAAGCCTGGCTGTAGGTAAGCCTGACTGTAGGTAAGCCTGGCTGTAGGTAAGCCTGGCTGTAGGTAACCCTGGCTGTAGGTAAGCCTGGCTGTAGGTAACCCTGGCTGTAGGTATCCCTGGCTGTAGGTAAGCCTGGCTGCAGGTAAGCCTGGCTGCAGGTAAGCCTGGCTGCAGGTAAGCCTGGCTGTAGGTATCCCTGGCTGTAGGTAAGCCTGGCTGTAGGTAAGCCTGGCTGTAGGTAAGCCTGGCTGTAGGTAACCCTGGCTGTAGGTAAGCCTGGCTGTAGGTAACCCTGGCTGTAGGTAAGCCTGGCTGTAGGTAACCCTGGCTGTGTAGCCCTGCCTGTAGGTAGCCCTGGCTGTAGGTAAGCCTGGCTGTAGGTATTCCTGGCTGTAGGTAAGCCTGGCTGTAGGTATCCCTGGCTGTAGGTAACCCTGGCTGTAGGTAAGCCTGGCTGTAGGTAAGCCTGGCTGTAGGTAAGCCTGGCTGTAGGTAACCCTGGCTGTAGGTAACCCTGGCTGTGTAGCCCTGCCTGTAGATAGCCCTGACTGTAGGTGGCCCTGGCTGTAGGTATTCCTGGCTGTAGGTATTCCTGGCTGTAGATAACCCTGCCTGTAGGTAAACCTGGCTGTACCTAGGTAAACCTGGCTGTACCTAGGTAAACCTGGCTGTACCTAGGTAACTGGCTGTGGATAACTTTGGCTGCAAGTAACTGGCCGTAAACAATTCTAGCTGTAGATAGCCATTGCTGGAGATAGCCATTGCTGGAGGCGACCCTGTTTGCTCCTACCCGAGTCTGGGCTCGACCTTCAGGGCAAGACGTGCCACAGCGATGCGGACTGTGACGTCAACCAGTGCTGCCTGGGACTGCTCTTCTTCGGTGAGTGCCGCTCCCTGGAGCCCAAGGGCGACCGCTGCTCCATGGCTACGCTGGGTGGCGATGACCTACACCACGGTTACTGCCCCTGCGTCTCGGGCCTGACCTGCACTCGCGTGGAGGAGACGGATGGCATCTTCCACCAGATTGCTGTCAATCACACGCGCTGTGCCTAGAGCCAGGTCGTCCACTCGCGCAGGTCAGTTGGACCGGAAGGTCCGTGCCGAGACTGACACGGTCAGTTTGCTGGAAGAACGAGGAGCTACAGGGCGACTGTGTTGGTCATCGGATTTCTGTGTGATAAATGTTGAAGTTATTGATGATCTTCATTGGGTTTTTTAATTTTCAAAGGAATAAAATCATCCCTTCCTTTTGACTGGTTTTCATCATTGTTCAAGCTTGCCTACATCCGAGAATGCAGCTTCACTCTTTCCTCGATCCTCATGAGCATCTGGACCTTATACTTTGATCCAGCTCTAAGTGACATGCGAAATCTACTACCAGAAATAGTCTGGGTGCATTTTCTGACAGTCTATGTAAGATGCTGGAGGATTTTACATTTGTTAAATAGCTAGTCTCCTAAGAGAAACTCTAGGCTTAAATTTTTGCACACTTAGTTACATTTTTAAATCTGATTTCCCTCATAGTCTGTCCCTGTAATGAACAACGAGGACATAGCAAGACTGCACAACAAAATCCCGAGTGGTTTAAAGGCACGATCGGATCTGAACAACTGACCCTGCCTCAATGTTCTCCGGTTGCCTCTTTGCTGCTTGGGGCCGCCCCTGGCTGAGCTACTGGAGCAGGCCCCTGGCTGAGCTACTGGAGCAGGCCCCTGGCTGAGCTACTGGAGCAGGCCCCTGGCTGAGCTACTGGAGCAGGCCCCTGGCTGAGCTACTGGAGCAGGCCCCTGGCTGAGCTACTGGAGCAGGCCCCTGGCTGAGCTACTGGAGCAGGCCCCCAAAGTCCAGCAGCCAGGGGTTCCACATGCTGGCTCATGGCTGCATGCAAGAGTCAATCACTACAGCATGCCGTCGCTACCCTCACGGGCATCTGTTTTACTCCTGGGTTGGATGGATGGATGGATGGCATTTACGGCTTATCAGCCTTGGAAGACTGTAAGGCCATTTCTCGTGATAACCTATTAAAGTAAGAGTAAGATCAGTCAAGTTACGATGTCCCCATTTATTCGTCTCTTACGAATTGCGTAGGGAGACGCGGCGTTACTCCTGGGTGTGGGATGGATGGATGGTGTTTTACAGCCTATCAGCCTTTGTAGGCTACATATGATTAAGGACGAAAATCACTAGAACAGTTCAGAGTAAACGCAAATCAAGTGACGGTGTCCCTAGTTATTCGCCTCTTACGAATCGCATAGGGAAACGCAGTGGGTCAATTCTTACCCCGAACCCACAGGGTGTTCCGAGTAGGAGGAGACGGGCAGCCTTGGACTATTTTGTGAACACTGCTATTCATCCAACGTGTAATGTTAGATATGTTCGAGCTGATGAAAGATATTGCTGGAAATTTGGTTAGCACTGCAAATGTCTATAAATGTTTATGTTATGATTTATTACACCTATTTTCCTCCACTCATACAGTATGAGATTCTTTTGCCCCAGTCAAGCATGTCTTATGAACACCTCACCATTTCACTGTGGATAATCACTTCGCTGATCGCCGAATGGATTTGGCGGCCGCTGCTACATGTCAACTCTCATTAGTTGGAACTGTAATCTTGGAGCGTTTGGGACCCTGCTCAAGTAGCTCCACTCCAAGCAGTGTGGTGTGCCACTGGGGGGCTTCACATGCAAAGAATCCACCCCTCGAGTCAGCTCCCATATTTGCACACTCGCTACCCTTAACAAGACTACACTTGGATGCCAGTGGATCAGGGGTGCGTTGCACAGATGCGAGAAAAGCCAAGATCCTGTGAGGAGTAGGCCGGTACCAACACGGTGAAAGCTAATGTAAAGGCAATGCAAATGCTGCTTGGGGCTGGTTTGCGGGTGCTACTGGAGCAAGTCCAGCAGCCTTGCAGCTGAGGGAGGTATGCGATTCTTACTGCATGTTGACATCGGCCCATGCCTCGCAGGACCTTGCGTCTATGCAATGCAGCCCAGATTACTACAGGAATTATGGAAGTGAACAAATTCACACACAAAAGTAGTATAGCTGGGTCCCCCCCCCCCCCCCCCCCCCCCCCCCCCCCCCCCCCCGACAAATTGCTTTGCTTTCATCCACATCTGATCTGTGACTGCTCCTCCTACACCGAGTCAGTTTGATACTCAGTCAAATCCAGATGAAGCAGAATTTGCACCAATTGGGGCACTCCTGACAATTGGAGATTTCTTTCCATAAACTCACAGTGTCTGGTTGTATTACACTCCACCTAGTCATTATCCCGACTCTCCCTTGCCTGCAACAGAAACCTTGTAGTGTGCACTACCACTGTAAACAGTAGACTCTAGAGTTCTAGATGTACATACAGAGCATCTTCATTGGTCAGCATGGGAATTCCTTTCAACTAAAAGCCAATGCAAGTTGTAAACTTTGGCTGCAAATTATCTGAACATTTAAAAAGCCATTTTCTCAGAACTGCCCTTTTTCAGTGCACAAGTGTTCAAGCAGATAGGACCTGGAGGCAACAGCATCCAGACTTTCCTGTGCCATCTCCTGACTGCCCTGGAACAGTCAGGACATTAGCACTGTGTGTCGTCGTTTGCTTGCCAGAATGAATTAATGAATTCAGGCATGAAGTTCAACAGGCTATGCAAGACCATTGATCACAAAAAGCACCAGAGCTGTTAAAGTTAGAGCAGGTCAATTCTCAACTTCCCTACTTCATCTCCTTTCACTAAAAGTGTAGGGAGACATGGTGGGTCATTTAACCCCCTGTCTGCAGAAGCAGCAGCCACATGTGTCGGTGTGTGGGGGTTACAGAGAAAACAAAGTGACAAGGCTTGTAGTCGGATCTTGGCATGGAATATCTGCACACACATAATTCATATTTATTTTTCAGGACAATTTTCTCCTCCCATTCATCCAGACAAACATTGTAAAAAATGATACATTGGCTATTTCTATAATGATTCAAAACTCATATTGATAACCAACAAGTTGATTGCAGTAATATCACAACATATTCCAAACCCTCACCACAGTGAAATTCAGATAGTCGTACCAGAAAACCATACTTGATGTACATTTTACAACATTAAACTACATAGATGTGTGTGTAATCTGCTCATAATAACCGCCTAAAGTTCTTTCGATTTGAAGAAATCTATGATAAAATGATAAAATTGGAGTTGTTAAAAAAACAACAAAAAAACTCCACATGAGTTGGCAGCAGAGTACCCATAGCACACAGCAGGAAAACAGAGATCGAGACTCCTAGTGAAAAATGTTACAAGGAATGACTACTTGCAAATGACCAAAAATCATCTCACCCAGTTTGCATCCCTAACTACATATTCACCACTGGATATGAAAACTAAAATAGATATATCAGTCACCACAATGCTTTCCTTATCTCTCCAGCAGGAAACAAAAAGAAAATTCTTGCAAACTGCAAACACAATATATGCATGCACATACACACACACACTCATGCAAATACACACACACACACACACACATACACACACACACACACACTCCTGCAAATACACACATGCAAATTCAAGCACACAGAACACACACCAGGACACACCCTGAGCCAACACCACAGCACCGTAGACTCTCTCCCTTCCTCCTTTCCCGCTGAGGACACCGCGGCAATTCCTGCCTGCCTCGTCCTATCACAGTCCAGCAAATTCAAGCAGGCTCTGGAAAACAGTCTGCCCTTTCACAGAGGCAGTGTGACTGTCCGTAACAGGCAGTGTGACTGTCTGCAACAGAGGCAGTGTGACTGTCCGTAACAGAGGCAGTGTGACTGTCTGCAACAGAGGCAGTGTGACTGTCTGCAACAGAGGCAGTGTGACTGTCTGCAACAGAGGCAGTGTGACTGTCCGTAACAGAGGCAGTGTGACTGTCTGCAACAGAGGCAGTGTGACTGTCTGCAACAGAGGCAGTGTGACTGTCTGCAACAGAGGCAGTGTGACTGTCTGCAACAGAGGCAGTGTGACTGTCTGCAACAGAGGCAGTGTGACTGCAACAGAGGCAGTGTGACTGTCCGTAACAGGCAGTGTGACTGTCTGCAACAGAGGCAGTGTGACTGTCCGTAACAGAGGCAGTGTGACTGTCTGCAACAGAGGCAGTGTGACTGTCTGCAACAGAGGCAGTGTGACTGCAACAGAGGCAGTGTGACTGTCCGCAACAGAGGCAGTGTGACTGTCTGCAACAGAGGCAGTGTGACTGTCTGCAACAGAGGCAGTGTGACTGTCTGTAACAGAGGCAGTGTGACTGTAACAGAGGCAGTGTGACTGTCTGCAACAGAGGCAGTGTGACTGTCCGTAACAGAGGCAGTGTGACTGTCCCGTAACAGAGGCAGTGTGACTGTCCGTAACAGAGGCAGTGTGACTGTCCGTAACAGAGGCAGAGTGACTGTCTGCAACAGCAGCAGCCCACTGACCTATACAGTGCTGCCCTTACGACATGACTCATATTTCTCATCCTGATAATGGAGATGGTACTGGTTTTAAGACAATGAACTACTGATTTGATGCATCAGGACCCACCTCATCACAGACAGTGCCAAATGATGGTACAACTTCTACCAGCCTGCTGATGAAACTGTAAGCAGTGATGACAGAGCGATGCAGATGACAAAGTCACTGCTAGTTCAAGATGACACAGTCAACCTGATGTTTTAGGCATGGTCAGTCCGGAGACTAGACAGTAATAGAGAGGTGCTGAAGCACTTAAGTCTGAAGAGACGGTGGCATGCTCGCTGCAAGCTGCATGAAGGGATTTTGTCTGTCTGATGTTGATGTTTGGCAGTCAGCCTAATGCCAGGTGTGCCCAACAGCTGAAAAGACACTGACAGACTGACGACAACAATGGTGGTCTGCGATGTGAGAGGGTTGAGAGGGTTGGAGGAGCGACCATCAGTATTGGCCACGTCCAGAATGATCAGTTCTGATTCTCCTGCTCTTCCGCCAGCCTCTGTCCATGTCCCCACTGAAACCCTCCCGGCCTCTCTTCCGGCAGCGGGTTGTAGTTGGGGTCCTCAGGGGCGTGGTCAAACATCCACTTGCTGGAAGGCAGAGCAGGAAAAAAGTGAAGAGTGAATCCCATACAGTCCTGAACAACACATGTCTAAATCTCATGCAAAGCCGGGCGCTGATTGGTCATGAGACATTACCTGGTTTTCTGTTATTGGTTCCTATAATTAGGACCCACTTTATCCTTGCACATTGCGTTTAGATATTGACCTATTTCTATATCAGATTAAGACTTTCTCTTCAGAAAAACTTATTCTCTTGCAAACAGTGAATGTTCAGAACTGTTGCTTCCAAAATTTCCACAGCACTTAATTTCTCAACAGTCAATCAGCAAAAATAACAGGGGGAAAAAGTGCACAACTGAGCTTTATGACAATACATGTATCAAAAACGTCTTTAGTATCATATAACTGAGTGGCATGCAGCTACTATAGACTACCAATCAGAGTTTGGCTTTGCAAGGGATGTAGTCACGAACGGTTAACACCCTCCTAAACCCTTCTCATCCACCAAAAATGATGTGACACATTCAATAAGTTTTCTTCTCTAAATGCAAGTATTCATGGCAAAGTAAAAATCTGACATATCCTTTCATACTGTCACATTCATATTCTAACACTTGACGCAATCTAGTGCACAAAGAGGCAGATGGGGGCCTCTGTGTCAATTCAAGTCTGCCATGAGAGACACAGACAGAGCCCATGTCATCTGTCAACTACTGAATACAACGGATGAAGTGAAAAGTTCATGCCTCTGGCTGCTTTCTACAAAGTAACTTCATACCATAACTGTCATTCACTTTCATACTTCAAATCAGCACTGTGCAAATGAAAGCATCTTCATTAGATTAAAGTTTTCTCTCTCAATTTTTTTTTTTAAACCTTTAGCAGAAAACAATTTCTTTCAAGGAAAAAACTAAAAGTACTTCTTAAAAAAGATTAGAAGTTATGATATTCATTTACTTCCATTTCTCCATCAAACCACAGACACACACACACACGCACACACACGCATGCCCACGCACACATGCATGCCCACGCACATACACACGCACACACTCACCCACACACACATGGGCGCGCATGCGCATGCACACACACACCACTTTCTGCACTGACAAAGGCCAATGCAAATGAAATTTTACATATACTTGACTTCATACACAAACACAGCAATGGACAATCAATCACGTGCCCTTGGGGCAAACTTACAAGATTTGTGGCGTTTTCAAAACCTTGAATCCATTGGGTTGCTGTGGAAACACATCCTCCAGGAAGTAGTACATGTGTCCCACTGCGATGCCTGCAAACATTTCAGCCACAACCAACATCAAATACTAGAAAACACACTTAGCTCAAGGAAGCGCGTTCCAACTGATGTGTACGTGCACACAAGGTCAAGTCCTACCCTCTGCCTGCATGCCTGGAACAGGCAAGTTATCTGCTTTCTCAGCAAGTGCACACAGACTGATAGGATCATGTTACCATGATGTTTAGAATATCAAGGCTGGATCTGTAGAACTGGTGTAGCATTCTCCTTCAAGATATTCTAGTTATCTTTTGCAGACGTTTTCATCAAAATATCCAGATTTCAAGACCAAATAAATGATGTAAACTTTTCCAATTGAACACGGTGTGATTTGACAGCACCTAGCAATGAAAACACCTCCAAATGAATGCAGTTACAACATTTTATATGACAGTCAAATTGTGAAACAGTAAAATATTTCTTAAAATAGCTCAAAAGGGAATATTGTCAGCCAAGTTTCCAGAGCCTTCTTCACGAGGCGCAGCAATGTGCAGCGCTGCTCAGCGCTTGCGCCATGAAACGGCTTGTTCAGGACGCGCAGCGCTGCAAAGCGCCAAATCACATGCAGCGCTTTGCAGCACTACGCGTCCTGAACAAGCCGTTTCACGGCGCAAGCGCTGTGCAGCGCTGCTCATTGCTGCGCCTCGTGAACAAGCCTCAGGTGATGCAACAAATACATGTACACAAGGGAGACAATTCCAAACAATGCCACAATCTCCAAAGGGTTAGCTGCCCCTGAAGTTGAGTGGTTGCAGCGACCACACCTTCACCTGGTGAGATCACATGACCTGAGACAAGGCCACCCCATGCCACCATTACCAGCACCAGTAAGGTGCAACAGTCATTAGTACCAAATGCAACGACTATGCTAAATGCAGACATGTTTTTAGTTTTTTTGCTTTCCAAACAAGACTTGGTTAATTAAAATGACAAAGACAATCAGAACTGTGACCAGCCACCACAATATGAGGCTTCCAGCACTTTCTTTGGGTAACACTCTCAACTACCAATATAATCGTAGAGTAAAGGAAGCAAACTTTCCCATGAGGCAAACATAATTAAAATTGGTGGGATGGATGGAGGGATGGATGGTGTTCTACAACCTTTCAGCCTTTGTAGGCTATGTAAGGCCATAAACCATGAAAACCACTAGTCTAGAGGCTATGTAAGGCCATAAACCATGAAAACCACTAGTCTAGTTCAGAGTAAGCACAAATCTAATCATGATGTCCCTATTCTTTCGCCTCTTACAAATCACGGAGGGAAACCGGTGGGTCTATTATGACCCCTAACCCACAGGGGTCAAAATTGGCGGGGAAAAAAAAGTTATTGCCTGACTGAGCATAGTTGGATGAAATAATTTGTTTAAAAAAAAGTTAAATTGGAGTATTCTTTCCATCTGCTTTTCTTAGAAACCAACATTCATGAGTTTCTATACAGCTTGATTGAAAAGTGAATAAATTATAGCATTGATGAGTCCATAAGGCAAGGTATTCCCCTTTTTGAACAGTATCACATTAGCATCAATTTGCCACAGTAAACAAGCAGAACAGGAGCTCAAATCTATTTTAATTTTAATTGCTCTGTTCATTTTGTTCCCTCTCTCTCAATTATACAACCAAGCATCCCTTAGTACTTTCTTTTCCAAATCCAATGAAACATACATGTACATCAATCTAGACAGCAGAGCTTCAATTTACCACGCACTGAGACTTGATGACATTGACCCTTCTGATCTTCTGTGCGATGTCTCCAAGAAAACTGTGGTGATAATGATGATGTTAATGATGGATTTCTTAGTCTATCAGCTTTTGTAGGCTATGAAAGGCCACTGATTACAATTATCACTAGAGCTGGTTGAAGCTTGAGCAAGTTGAGTAGGCTTTCCCTAGTAGTTCCCCTCTAATGAACTGCACAGGGAGATGTGTCGGGTATATTCTCACCCCCAGCCTACAGGGGACAAGGCTGCCGTGCTGAAAGCCTCACTTGCAGGCGACGGTCTGATGGGACATGCAGCAAGCCATTTTCACACCATCTCTCCCCAGCACCTCTGCCGAGGCTGGAGTGCTGCCTTCATGGCATTGGCAGATGTTCATGTGGATTTACTCCACAGGCAAATTTACATATGAACCAAAGCTATGAAAATACGTTTGGGGTACAGAAATTTCATTTTCTGTTATCAACAAGGCAGGACAAATTAAGCTACTATTTTACTCCATGATGTTTTTGATTTTGCCAATTATTCAGTCATTTCAAACCAAGTTTATTTTAGACCAGGCACTCTGGGCATAAACCAGTCTGGAAGCATTGGTCCATTCTAGTTGCTTACATGTGTGAAAATGGTCTGCCATTATAAATATAAAATACAAATCACAACATTAGACATTAATGCTCAAAATGCAACCTCCTTTTACAAGCAAGTTTTTGCTGTCAATGCTGCACATTACCAATAATACCATTCCTTTATCCTTTTTTTTTGGTGGGTGGGTGGGTGGGTGGGTGGGTGGAAGTGTTGTTACTGAAATGCCTTTACCCCCGGTTTTAGTACGCAAAACAACAAACCAAAAAGTATATACCAGCTCTGACAGCATCCAGGCAAAAAGTGGCTGAGAGAGAGAGAGAGAAAAGGAAAGAGGAGAGAAAACAGGAGCCTGCTAGAGTTAGTCAGGTGCAAATGTGACTGCTCTCCCAAGCCGCGTCAG
>JAWQFJ010005782.1:12500-47500 GCA_034096865.1 Theodoxus fluviatilis | reverse complement strand
GCTGGGCGGAGAAGAGCTATTCAGAACTTTGTGAGATGAGGGCACTCCCCACCATGTGCTGGCCCTCACACTGAACACACAGATAACATACAGCTGAAGAACAGACTATGCCTGCCAGTCTTGATCAGCTTTTGCTGTTTTCAAAATTTTAATTTTAATTTAATTATTAATGCAAGCAAACAAATCTGCATGCTGGTTTGTCAAACAGACTGCAATTGACTATTCTTCTGCAAATACATTTAAGAGACAATCATTGCATGTTGATAGACTTATTTCTAACACTGGAGCCCATGAATCAAACAACAGAAAATCTGTTCGGCTTACCTGCCCATACCTGAAGATGAGGTCAGGGTTGAAATAGATCTGGAAAGGTGTGACGATGTCTAGTTGCTGAAATCAATAAAAATGGAACATGAGGATGTGCTGGGACAAGTGTTGGAATGATTACAACAAATCTGGTTAGTAGTATTAGTAGCTATCAGAAACACAGCTCCTGTTTGTAGCTGTTAGAAAGGCAGCACCTGTTTGTAGCTGTTAGAAATGCAGCACCTGTTTGTAACTGTCAGGGATGCAGCACCTGTCTGTAGCTGTCAGAAATGCAGCACCTGTCTGTAGCTGTCAGGAAGGCAGCACCTGTCTGTAGCTGTCAGGAATGCACCACCTGTCTGTAGCTGTCAGAAAGGCAGCACCTGTCTGTAGCTGTCAGGAATGCATCACCTGTCTGTAGCTGTTAGGAAGGCAGCACCTGTCTGTAGCTGTCAGAAAGGCAGCACCTGTTAGAAGCTGTCAGGAAGGCAGCACCTGTCTGTAGCTGTCAGAAAGGCAGCACCTGTCTGTAGCTGTCAGAAAGGCAGCACCTGTTAGAAGCTGTCAGGAAGGCAGCACCTGTCTGTAGCTGTCAGAAAGGCAGCACCTGTTAGAAGCTGTCAGAAAGGCAGCACCTGTTAGAAGCTGTCAGGAAGGCAGCACCTGTCTGTAGCTGTCAGGAAGGCAGCACCTGTCTGTAGCTGTCAGGAAGGCAGCACCTGTCTGTAGCTGTCAGAAAGGCAGCACCTGTTAGAAGCTGTCAGGAAGGCAGCACCTGTTAGAAGCTGTCAGGAAGGCAGCACCTGTCTGTAGCTGTCAGAAAGGCAGCACCTGTTAGAAGCTGTCAGGAAGGCAGCACCTGTTAGAAGCTGTCAGGAAGGCAGCACCTGTCTGTAGCTGTCAGAAAGGCAGCACCTGTTAGAAACTGTCAGGAAGGCAGTACCTGTCTGTAGCTGTCAGAAAGGCAGCACCTGTCTGTAGCTGTCAGGAAGGCAGCACCTGCTGTAGCTGTCAGAAAGGCAGCACCTGTCTGTAGCTGTCAGAAATGCAGTACCTGTCTGTAGCTGTCAGAAATGCAGCACCTGTCTGTAGCTGTCAGGAAAGCAGCACCTGTTAGAAGCTGTCAGGAAGGCAGTGCCTGTCTGTAGCTGTCAGGAAGGCAGCACCTGTTAGAAGCTGTCAGGAAGGCAGCACCTGTCTGTAGCTGTCAGGAAGGCAACACCTGTCTGTAACTGTCAGGAAGGCAGCACCTGTCTGTAGCTGTCAGGAAGGCAGTACCTGTCTGTAGCTGTCAGAAAGGCAGCACCTGTTAGAAGTTTATTATTATTATTATTATTATTATTCCTGTTGGCATCCATCAGTCTCGTGAGACCATGGAGTGTGCGCCAGGTTTGGTCAGTCCGGGGTTGAGCGGCAGTGTACTCTGTGGCTGTAGAGCCTGATCCTTGAGCCGCATGCTCTGTTGCACTTGTCACAAGTGAAGTCTTGGCGTGGCTCTGTAGATGCCGACGCTATCCTCTGTCGTCTGTGTTCTCTCCTCTCCTCCCACTGCTCCCGTCTCCTCCTCTCGCTGGCCTGGATGCCAGTCTTGACGGCGTGCCTCCAGCTGTTGCGGTCAGCGGCCACCGTTTCCCAGTCTGCTGGGTTGATGCCTCCCGCAGTCATGTCACGTTTACAAACGTCCTTGTAGCGGAGGAGAGGTCTTCCTGCAGGTCTGGATCCCGTGGCGAGCTCGCAGTACAGCACATCTTTGGGTATTCGGCCGTCGTCCATCCTGCTGACGTGACCCAGCCATCTAAGTCGTCTCTGGCTGAGCATGGCAAACATGCTGGGAATACCTGCTTGCGCCAGTTGTAACGTCCTTGTTGGGGATGCGGTCTTGCCAGCTGATGCCCAGGATCCTTCTGAGGCAACGCATGTGAAAGGTGTTGAGCCGGCGTTCTTGGCGGGAATATAGGGTCCACGCTTCGCTTCCGTAAAGGAGCATGCTGAGAACGCAGGCCTGGTAGACTTTCATCTTGGTGTTTGTTGTCAGCATGGAGTTGTCCCAGACATGCTTTCCGAGGCGGGCCAGTGATGTTGCGGCTTTGCCAATGCACTTGTTTAGTTCGGCGTCCAGAGACAAGTTGCTTGAGATGGTGGAGCCCAGGTATGTAAACTCCTCCACCACCATAAGGGTGTGGTCGCCGATGGAGATGCTGGGAGCGGTACTGACATCCTGACTTCGGTCTTCTTGATGCTGATGGTCAGAGCAAAATCTTTGCATGCCTGGGCAAAGCAGTTGATGAGATGCTGCAGTGCCTCCTCTGTGTGCACAGTCAGGGCAGCATCATCAGCAAACAACAGCTCTCTGATCAGGACCCTTTGCACTTTGGTCTTTGCACGGAGGCGGGCTAGGTTGAAGAGACCTCCATCACTTCTGGTATGGATGTACACACCATCCTCAGATTGTCTGAAGGCGTAGGGCAGTAGCAAGGAGAAGAAGATGCCGAAGAGGGTAGGAGCAAGCACACAGCCCTGTTTCACGCCGCTTCTGATTGGAAAGGGGTCTGAGGTTGAGCCGTCGTACTGGACGGTACCGAACGTGCCCTCATGAAAGGACATGACCATTTTCAGGAGCTTTGGGGGAAATCCGATCTTCTGCAGCAGTGTGAAGAGACCTTTTCTGCTGACCAGGTCAAATGCCTTGGTCAGATCGATGAAGGCGAGGTACAGTGGTCGCCTCTGCTCACGGCATTTCTCCTGCAACTGTCTGAGGGAAAAGACCATATCGATGGTTGAGCGTTCCGATCTGAAACCGCACTGTGCCTCAGGGTAGACTCGCTCGGCAAGTGTCTGCAACCGTTTTAGTACCACTCGGGCAAAGACCTTCCCAACGATATTGAGAAGGGATATTCCGCGGTAGTTATTGCAGTCGCTGCGGTCTCCTTTGTTCTTGTATAGCGTGATGATGTTTGCGTCACGCATTTCCTGAGGGACAGCTCCTTCCTCCCAACACTGAAGTAGGAGCTCGTGCAGGTGGTGAAGGAGGGCGGTTCGCTTGCCCGGAGCCTTGATGACCTCAGGGGGGATGCCATCTTTGCCAGGGGCTTTTCCGCTGGCCAGGACATCAATGGCATTGCTCAGATCGTCAATCGGGGGCGGATCGTCTAGTTCTACCATGGTTGGTAGGGCGCCGGTGGTCTCAATTGCTGCATTACTGACGACATTTTCCCTTGAGTAGAGCTCTTGGTAGTGTTCTGCCCACCTCTCCATCTGCCTTCCTCTGTCCGTGATAACAGCGCCGGCGGCTGATTTCAGAGGTGCAATTTTGGTGGTGCTAGGACCGAAGGCTATCTTCATGCCATCATACATTAAGGTATTAATTCCGCGCCATAACATTGATGTGTCATTGCCATTTTCGATTAGCCTTTGAAAATAAGTTTTTTTTGCCTTTTGAACCAGAGTCTTGACGCGGTTTCTTTGCTTCTTGTAAGCTGGGATATCAATGGGTTTTTTTTCAGTCTATCTCTCGTTTTCATAGCCTGCATGATTTCCTTGGTAAGCCAAGGTGGGAGTTTTAAATGCTTCACTCTCTTCTGTTTCATAGAAGCATATCTTTCTACAGTTTGGAAAAATAGGTCATACCAGAAATGAAGGGCCAATTGTCAGGGTCAGAATAGTTGAGGACATCATGAAATGGCATTTGTTTTAAATTGTCAAGGAATGAATCAGCATAAAAATGTTTAAAGGATCGATAGTGAATAGTAGTGTGCATTCTCTTTGGACTTCTTTTGACTTTAGAGGAGAGGGAGCATAGTGTGGGAAAGTGATCACTTATCCCTAATTTAGGTACCTGTATACTTGTCAAGAGGTTTTCAGTGTTTGTGTATATGGTCTATGAGAGTGGATGAGTCATGGGTCACTCTTGTGGCTATGTCGACATCTTGTTTGAGTCCGAATAACGAGATGGTAGATTTCCATGTATGCTGGGGTTGAACAAATCGATGTTGAAATCTCCCATTAGGATTATTTTTTGTGTGGATTGGGTTACTGTGTCCATCATTGCATTGAAATCTTCACATCATGTGGAGGTGGAAGCAGGGTTGCTGTAGATCAGATAGCCGATAAGGATTGAAGATTCTTTTGGAGGCTTCATTTCTTGCCATAAACACTATCTGTGAAGATTCAAGATCCGTATGATGAGAAATATTCCCATGAATGGAATGGTGACTGTATACTGCTATACCAGTTTGGCCTTCGCTTTTAGCATCTTTTCGGATGATGTTACATCCATTAATTTCTACTGCTGTGTCAGGGATGTAGGGTTTGAGTCGTGTTTCTGATAGACCAAAAACATAGCAATCATATTGGTGTAAAAGAGCACATATGTCTGTGAGTTTTTTCGGAAGATGATACACATTTAGGTGGCCTAGTGATATACCAGACTGCATTATGAAAGGCAGGAAAGATGCAAGAAACGTAAAGAAAATAATCATGTCAATGAATGCGAGTAAATATATAGATATAAACAGGTAATCGAATACAAATACAAACAGTATTAATAATAATAATACTATGTTAATGTATGTATATAAGACAATAAAGCTTTGCTAATATCAAACCCGATATCAACAAATAAGTATAAATGCCTATAAAATGGTATACAAGGATCATTTACAATGAGTCGAATGACCATTCAAAGATGATCTCAAACTGCAAGTTGTATGAAGACAATGGAGCTGGTCAGTCAAGGAGACAGAAGAAACCTCTCTGTTTGGGGACATGTGGACGAAAATTTGGCATTACGACATCATATATGCTGGCTGAGTGTTGGGATGCCTCCAGTTTATAGGAGACAAGGGTGGAAGTGATTTGAAGTATGAAAAATGTGGTAATGCATATATTCATAGGGTGAAAGATTGTTACCAAAAGGTACCATTTCAGGAGGTGGGAACATTGGATAAGGAATGTTACCATGGTGAGCCTTAGTGAAGGTTTGAGGAGAAGCATGGTGGTCTCTGAAGGTTCTATTTTCTTGAGTCTGGTGCAGGTGCGGAGATCTGTGGAGAGGCAGATGTGCAGATCTGTGGGGAGGCTGATGTGCAGAACTGGGGGGAGGCTGATGTGCAGATCTAGGGGGAGGCTGATGTGCAGATCGGGGGAGGCGGATGTGCAGATCTGGGGGGAGGCGGATGTGCAGATCTGGGGGGAGGCAGATATGCAGATCTGAGGAACAGTGAATTTCTGTGTGAAACTTTCCTTGTGGGAAGGACGTTTGTTCTGTCTTGAGTGGTGTGTACGTGTCTGTGGTTTCCTGGATTCTGGTTTGTCATGAATGTTGTATTGAGAGGAAGTGCATGGGGTGAAGGGATTTCTGTTGGTGGGTGCGATTTTGGTGTTGGAAGAAGGGTCCGTCTGCACTGTTGTGTTGCGTGCATTTGAATTGGTGGAAAGGATGGTGTTGGAGAGCTGAGAGTGTTTGAGTGGTATGTACTCGTGCTTCAGGTTGTGATGTTTTCATTGTTTGAGAGGAGAGTTGTAGAAACGTTTTGATGACTTTGGCAGGCCTGATATTGCTGTCAGTAGTAAGCTGTTTGCCATCAGTTGTGTAGCTTGTGTTGTTGCTGGAGCACATGGTGACATAGTGCACATTTTGCCTTTTCTTTGCCACGTGCTCCATGGCTGCGTTGCATCTGTTAAAGTGGTCAGCGGAATGCTTGTGAAATGGCAGGGCATTGAAGCGTATTTTCGCTTCGGGAAAGATGTTTGATGCCACTGAGGTGAGTGTTTCATATTCCTTTTGAGTCTGGGCTGCATTGTGAGTTTCGTTTCCGCTAACTAGAAATGAAACAGATTTTGTAGTCAGGTGGGTAGTGGTGGTGGCTTTGAGGGTTTTGGAGAGATCAGCTACTTTGTAGTTTTGCATTGACCTAATGTGTTCAGAACCTCGAGGACACAAATTCCTTTGTCTCAGTGAGCGAAGGAAAGAGCATCCCAGAATCAGGTGTTCTGCATTGTTCGGGATAAGCTTTCCACCAGAGTTTGGCTGAGACCATTCATGCGGTTCAGCTGTGGTTTTGTTGCTGGAAGTGGTGAGGTTTGCTGCTGCATTGTGCAGGGGAGATGAAACCTCATAAAAAAATACAACAAGAATTTTTTTCCAGGTGTGTGAGTATGTCTTGCATGGACATGACAACACCAGTGCTGTGGGTTTTGGTTCTGTTTGTGAGCTGTGTTTTTGTGTCCAATAAGTCAGCATGCAGAAGTTGCATGGTATTTGCCGAGTCAAGCACATTTACATCACTTGGGAGGGCAGACAGCACTTCACACCTGGTGTTGTCTGTGTCTGAGGTTGAGAGGGTGTTGCCAGTGTCTCCATTTGATGAGTCATACACAGGCAAGTCACTTTTGAGGGCAGAGGTCATCTGAAAACTGGCACTTTTTGTGTCAGAGGTAGTGGGGATGATGCCAGTGTCCCCATAACGGAACACCATTGGAGGCAGGAAGTCCTGGGGACCATTTGGTAGAGGCTCCTCATTGAAATGATTGAAATGCAAAGAGCCTGGAGTTGGTGTTGAGTTGTGATCCCTCGTTGCATGGCTCATTTGCTTGCAGTCATGGGACTCAGGGGACTGAGTAGGCTGAGGGGTGGGGAGAACCTCCTCTTCAGGCTGTGAGGGGGTGTTGGAGGTGGCAGGGTGAGATCAGGCAGCTGTTGTCATCAGTTGCAGGAGGCTGCTTATCTCTTGTATATCTTATCTGAGGGGGAGGAGGGGGATGATGGGGGAGTGGATGCCTCACAGGATGCTTCAGACTGGACATTGGGGAGGGGAGGGGATAGGAAATTGTCTTTGGGAGGCCTTGGGGGGGGGGGGGGGGAGGGAGTGGGAGTTCTGGTGTAGGGTTTCTTTTTCTTCTACAGCATGGTGGGTCACAGGAAGCAGGCAACTGCAGTCACCTGTAGGACTCCTAGAATCCAATGTGGAGAAGGAGAAGGAGAAGTGTAGCAACTGGCTTGTGATGCCTCAGGCAACAGTCTGTTGACGTTGTCTAAGGCTGCAAATTATACAGATCTGCTTTCTCTAGCAGATGCCTGAAGTCCACCCAGAAAATTGTAATATTTGGTCCATTCACAAATACTCTGGATGTTGTGTGGTACAGGGAGATCATGTATTTTAGGACATGTTTCACAGTTTTTCTCAGTGTTGTCGTCACTGTTCTCCCTGTTTTGTCCAGTGTGTGCGTCGCATTGCCAAAGAAATTTTCTGCAACACACTTGAAAGCTACAAACGCTGCTGCACTGAAAGTTATTACAATATTGTCTTCTTTTTTTTTCTCAATAGAAACATGCGGCCTCCTCGCAGCAGAGCGAATCTTTGCAATGGTGCGCTGCTTATTTAGTTCATATTGTGTCCGCCAGGACCTTGTGAGCACACTTGGCGAGGCAGATGTGCTGTTGGTTGTGCTGGAACCAGAGGCCGTGAGTGCTGGGATCTCGGGCGCCGTGATGATTTCAGTTGTAGCGGGAGCGTTAGTAGTGGGCGCGCCAGATTTGAAAGTGCCGGAGGCACGGCCTCTGAGGCTGAGCATGATGCATGCTTTGAAGCCGGTGCCGGAGAAGATGGGGTGTCAATTATCCAATTCTCTTTTACATAGTAGGAATTGGGGCATGCCAGAAATTATGACTACATATGTACCAACATACATGAATGTCTTTGATGTCAATATGCCTTCGAGAGATTACATTATTTCAATTTCAAGTCGGAGAGATGAAGAAGGGTACTTATCTTTGTGGCACATGCAGAGAGAGAGAGAGAGAGAGAGAGAGAGAGAGAGAGAGAGAGAGAGAGAGAGAGAGAGAGAGAGAGAGAGAGAGAGAGAGAGAGAGAGAGAGAGGTGGGTGGTTGGGTGGGTGGGTTGAATTCATTGAGTTGAAATGAACTACATTGTGTACTGTAAGCTATAATTTACTAGGGTTGTGGATTAGGGAGAACTGTCTATCTTGTATTCAGTTCTCAGAAACAAAACATTCAACATACCTACAATTGAGCGGACACACTCCAGAAGGTAACAGTCGCTGTAGGACGCGAATCTTACCTTTACTTATTAAGGACCTGGGAAAGGACTTGTGCGCTTTAATTTCCAACTGTAACTGTGTGAGAATACTAAAAATGTAAGATTATCATGGAGTTAAACGAGTTATTTCATGATTGTCAGTCACTGTGACTGTGCTTTGTAAACGAGCAAAGTCCGTGAGTAGAAGCACAATCACGGCAATCCTAATTTTAAGGTGTTAACAGAAACCATAGCTGTTCGGAGCTTTCAAGAAGTCGTTTTTTTGACATTGCTACGTTGACATTAAAAAAAAGTTTTAAAAATTTCTAGTGCATTTCGATTCAAGAACGACAACTCCTTTCTGAGTTTCTCGTCTGTGAGAAGGAATGTTTACCGGGTGTACGTAACACCTTCAATAAAGAATGTGAAAGTGATTCGAGACTAAAGAATGGGAAGAACTAACATTCATGAAATTACTCACCACCGCTAATGTTGTCAAGACACAGGCAGTTGTATAAGCCCTCGTAATTGGGGGCATCTGCATGTATTCTTGCTGAAACGTCTGAGCTGCCATCTTCGCCAAGTAAAGCCACGTATTGCACGCATGCGTATAGGAGGATATCTAAAAGCGTAGTCAAGAAAATACTGTGATGTACATAAAAAAGGCTATTAAAAAGTCAAATTGACTCATCATAAAAGAGATAAATATAGCTGATTTGTCTGATTAGTATTTATTGAAATGACTGATAATTTCATAAAATGTGTGTGCAGAGAAAAGTTATCGTTTCGTACATTGACGATTCATTCAAAATTGCCTTTTCCGGTGGAACTCTTCTTTTGTGAGTCACAATTACACTCAATTACTGCTAAAGCGATATATACATAGCCTTGAATGTCTCCGCCAAAACACAACACAATGTCCAGTTATACGTCGTCACCTAGAGCGAATATGGAAGATAATCCGTATGAGATCGAAAGTTCCGATCCATACGACGACAGGGACGAAGGATCAGATGAAGGTACGTGTGGTCATTATCATATTGCTAGCAAAGCATGTTCAGTCCGGTCTGGACTCAGACGTCACAATCGCGCCGCCAACTGCGGCCAAGTCGACTTCTGACAAACATGGGTGAGTATGCGAAAGGAACTTTGAAAAGATAGGAAATGGTGTGTAGATTAAGATTTATTGAAAGTCTTACATCGGTTTGATTTGTGTAATGTTACAGAATTCATTGCTTGATCGAGGGAGTAGCGTTTGTTGCGTCAGTTGAAACTTGTATAACGATTCCCTGGCGAGGGTTACGACTAGTATAAGTACAAGTTGAGTACAAGGTACAACGTCGGTACACCGCAGTCGATATTAGGCAGCCACCCTCATTGCCACGTGCTTGTCTTGAGTGGTTTGCAATCAGCCATGCATCACAAAACCAGCTAAAGAGGCTATATGAGAGCATCGGGTTAGGGTAAGATAATTTGGGTCCAACCATTCGTTGAAATGAACCAGGAATATCAACCCCAACCCATGCAAAACAACACACTGGTTACCAACCTGGTATCCAATTCCATGAAACAGTACTTTGAGCATCTACCGATCAAACCAATCACATAATAGAATCCACCTGTTCGTACTGTTACTGTTACACTTACACAGCAAGTTTTTTCCCGAATGATTATGATGTTGTCCATGATACTAGGAGCTGATGTAGATTGTTGCCATAATGAATGCAAAACAGCAGAAGTGAAGGTTGAGTGTAAATGAAATACATAGTTGTGTCTGTGCCAATATCTGAAGGTATATACAGAAAGATTCATCTCTCATCTTTGTTTGCAGACACGGAGGATGCCAGTGAGACAGAGGAGAAGCAGATTCCAACCCCCAACCACAAGGAGAATGAGAGGATGGAGATGAAGGAGCAGTAAGTGCACTTTGCACTTGTATGGCTTTGCTTGGCACATTGAAGGGCTGAAAGAGAATGGACTTGAGATGTACTGTTGACATCTCAGATGGGGATGGTTTCACCTGTGTGTTGGTCAGAAGCGACTAATTGCAGGGCGTCATCATGTCATCCGTCATCCTTTCTCCGAAAATTGGGCGCTCTCTGAGATCGGAGTTAAATCACTCTCGTTGATTTTCGCAATGGCTTCACTGTATCACTATATTTTGGTGTGGCACTTTTAAAATACTAATGCTTTAGTTAATAATAAACTTACATTCAATTGAAAGAAGAAAGAAAGTTCTTTATTTCTGTGCAAGTTACACATCTGTAGAGTGTAGTACTTGTGTAAGCCAAACACAGCCCCCGTGAAAATAGTCAATTTTGGCTGTTTTGCACATTGGATCGCACTTTTGTGTGGCGCTGCCACTACATACTTAGTGTCATACTTTCTTTTCCTTAGTTTTTGTAAGTTTATATTTTAGAGCGTATGTATTAGATAATACGTTAGCGTAATTCATGATTTAAGCAATTAGCGGAATGAGCAGCGATTACTCAATTGAGCAGTTATTTAATGCCATTTGTTGAGCCAAATGAGGTAGCGTAATTCATGATTTAAGCAATTAGCGGAATGAGCAGCGATTACTCAATTGAGCAGTTTTTTTATGCCATTTGTTTTTAGCGTAATTCATGATTTAAGCAATTAGCGGGATGAGCAGCGATTACTCAATTGAGCAGTTATTTAATGCCATTTGTTGAGCCAAATGAGGCCGAGGGTAAGAATTCTGCAGCCAGGTGCCACTCTGCCCACTAAAAAGCGCAGACCGTGTGTCCATACGACATTGTCCTACTTCTGCAACTTGAACCCAGCAATGGAGATACGCCTATGATAGGGATGTTTAAAATAGAAAATGACGTTTCTGACATCTGCACACTTTGCCCGAATTATATTATAAAAGTGTAATTCACCCATCCCATATTTACATCATTACTTGGCGCCTGGCTGCGGAATTTTTTCCAGTGTATCTACGATAGGCTTGCAGAGTTACTTTCTCTTGGATTCACTTCTGGAGAAAGAATGATGGATGACATGATGAAGCCCTGCATTTAAACGTGCGTGTGTTGGTCAGCAGGCTGGGAGAGAGGTGCTGTACCATTTCCACCATGCCAAGGCTCTGGAGCTCCAGATTTTACGTGAACTGATGACCTGCCACCTATTCTAATTTGATTGGAGTCGCACTGATTTTTCATGAAAATTCTTGTAAAATACCACTTTTCCAATTTGAGTGTGAATCGTACCAGATATTTCAGAGGGGGACATCATTGCTGCAAAAATTAACATGATGTCATTGGGCTCAGTTTGAAACACCCTGCCGCCTCGAAAGAGCGTACTGCTGAAGTAAATTCCTGGGGTGGAAACTTAGAAAGTGTCAAACCTGCATGAAGTGCACAAGAGATAAAAGACTGCAATCATGAACTGCAAATAATACGTATACATCTTTGAAAAGAGTAGATGTGTTATTTAAGGACACATCATGTCATAGATTGGCTAGCAGGTAAAAACACGATGATTCAAATTTTAATCAAGAACATTCCGATTTTGAGTTTGTGAAAAGCAGCAGGTCTGGAAAGATAAAGCTTAGACTGTTTTCTGATGAACATTCAGTGCACCTTGATTAAGTTCAGACTTTAAGTGTGAACCATGTATCACTATTCTTTACTTAGTTTTTAAACTATCATATCTTTACCACCTTATCTGTTTTGCTCTGTGAGCCTCATGACTGTGAAATGAGGTAGATTGAGGCTGGGGGGTTATATGCAATAATGCATGCATGATTAAAGAGCATTCACCTCTGCACCAAATGCCTGCTGCCAGCCCCTGACAGGGCTGTCTGTGTGTGTCACGTCATCGCCTTCCCTGTCTGCAGGATGTACCAGACCAAGCTGGCGCACCTCAAGCACCAGTTGCAGTTGCTGCAGGATGGCACGCTGCCAGAGTTCGTCAAGCGCAACAGGAAACTTGTTGCCCAGTACCAAGAACGCCTCAGAGTCAACGAGATCTGGAAGCAGATTGAGGTGAGGCCGGTGTGGTCTAGACTTTAAGAATCATTGTTTTTGAGGGTTGCATAATGTCCTGAGTCACAGCTTGATCAGACAGGATTGGGGCTGCGTGGCACAAATCCTTGGTCCTTTGGGACGCACAGGGTGTCTACGAATGTTCTGTCAAATGTTTCTGAAGGTTGTCTGCTGTGTTGCTCCTACAGGTGTTTGATGCTATCTGATTCCCTTTATCGACACATACTTGTTTTGTTGTAATATGTTACTAGACTGTAATATTACTACAACACCTTTTGACAGCTGTCATATTCTGCAATGGGCACTGACCTGAACCGGGGAGTTAAAAATAGACCCACTGTAGTGAGTTATGCAGATCATGTATCACGACTGGCCTTGATCACGTACCTCGGGGATTTCTGTACTCTCGAACAAAATATGATGCCATCTTTCTTTGGGGGAAAGAGAAAATGTGTTCAACTTCAAGCATAAATAGATGCATTGTCTTTTATAATAATACATTAATAGTGAATAATGTGTGAAAACCATTTTGAAACTTTTTCATACTTTTTCCCAGAGGGCAATGCTCGATGTCTATTTTAACTCCCCAGTGTAGTTTAGTGCCCATTGCAGAAATTGACAGCAGCCAGAAGCTTTGGGCTGCTTTATTTTTCTTCTTTCCATGCATCCATGCATGCATCTACCGCACTGACAATAGTGTCCTTATCCTGTCTCAGTGCCTTCCCATTTAGTGGTCCACCATTAGGTATGGCAGGAAGTTGTTGTAGTGAGCTGGCTGGAGGTTATCGCAGTAGGGACCATTCAGTGCAAGCTTTTCTCTGTGTTTCAGTTTGAGCTGACAGAGCGGGAGTACAAGAAGGAGAAGGAGGAATCAAGCAAGGAACTTGAAGTAAGTTTCAAGTCACCTTTGTCATAGAACTTTGCTTTTCTTCTGTGTGTGCTTACATTTGTGTGTATGGTGTGTGTGTGTGTGTGTGTGTGTGTGTGTGTGTGTGTGTGTGTGTGTTTTGTTTGTGTGCGTGTTGTGTTTGTGGTGTTTATGGTGTTTTGTGTGTGTTGTGACTGGTTTGTGTGTGGTGTTGTGTGTAGTGTTGTGTGTGTGTGTGTTTGTGTGTGTTTGTGGTATTTTGTGTGTGTTGGGTCTGTATGGTGTGTGTGTGGTGTTTTGTGTGTGTTGTGACTGTGTGCTTTGTGTGTAATGTTGTGTGTGTGTGTGTGTGTGTGTGTGTGTGTGTGTGTATTTGTGGTGTTTTGTGTATGTTGTGACTGTATAGTGTGTGTGTGGTGTTGTGTGTATGTGTGTGTGTGTGTATGTGTTGTATTGTATGTTGTGTCTGTGGTGTAAGTGAGGTATTGTGTGTGTGTGTGTTTTGTTGTTGTTTGTTTGTTTGTTGTATAGCAAGGGACTGCAAGATGCATGAGCTATATTAATTAGGAGTATGAGATGTGTTATGCTCATTTCGTGGTGCGGGGTTGCAGATTGGCTGTAAGGGCAATTATAAAGTGGTCATAGTTGCAACATTAAGTTCACAATTTTCCCCATGTTTTGTAAAGTATATATATTTTCACAAATCGTTCATGCCTTTGTGTGTGTGTGTGTGTGTGTGTGTGTGTGTGTGTGTGTGTGTGTGTGTGTGTGTGTGTGTGTGTGTGTGTGCATTTCTTTTCATTGGCTGGGAGTTATCATAAGTGAATTATTTCTTGCTTTGGTGAGCAGCCAATGCAGAACCAGTCCTAACTCAATTTTTACTGTTTGGAGATCTATGCAAGCTTTTTTTGGAATCTGCTGTCTTTTGTGATTTTTTGTATTTTAGTCTGATCGCCGTAGCATCAAAACTGTAGAAGTAATGCCCATTGGAAGATAGATGTTGTGCCAGTGGCAATTCTGAGAAAATAGTAAAGCTCACCCCCATCCCCCACCCCCACCCCCCCACCCCCTACCCCCCCCAAAAAAAAAAAGTGGTTATGGCAACCGGACTAACCTTTTTTAAAATATTGGTGACCCTAAAATCCATTTTTCAATCATGAAAACAAAGAAGAAACAGATTAACTTAAAGAGAAATTGAAGCTAAACAGTTGACTGTGTGCTATCCTATCTTCCCTCCCCTACGAATACCCAGAGAATCTACTCGTTTTGTTATTGAAAAACATTTTCAGTGAAAGAAAGTTTGTTTTATGTTCAATCTAACCAATTCAAAGTGCTAATGCAAAAAATATTTTTCCTTGCAGGAGAAGAAGTCAGAATTGATGGCAAACCTCATCTATGAGCTTGAGGACAAGAAACGTGCCATAGATACTGAGCGAACCACCACCGACCTTAATGCGGGTAGGGTCAATGGAATTATGTACCCTGCAATTCTCCATATTGGCAACAGTGAGTACAAACCTGCTTTGTCTCCATGTCATGCATACCTTTTTGTTGTGTCTGTAAGATTGACGTAACTGTGAAAATTTCAAGTTCCTCTTGATGCAGTGTAATCTTTCCCTTCTAATGATTCACGATGCAGCTTTTGATAGATGGTAGAATAGGGATGTCTCCAACGAATGATGCTTAGTAATCTTCCGTTCTGCAGACTTCATGGAGGTCAAAGCGACAGTGACGAGGAAGCTCCGTCGACGTCCCAACGACCCAACCCCAGTGCCGGAGAAAAGACGGAAGCCCTCACCCGATATCCTTTCACGAAACCTCTCTGCAAGCCGTGTGTTACTCTGTGTTTTTTCCCTCTTCCCTTTTCACTCGATTTCCTTCCCTCATCTAACCTTCTTCCCCCCGGTCTACCTCCACCCCTATGCCATCTTTGTGCTTTTTGCAATAAAAAAAATATATATTTGAACTGATGTAACAGAAGTCTTAAGACCTTTGCAATATCGCAGTCAGAGAGTCACTGAGAATTGACTCAGTGTCAGTCAGCCTGTAATTCCACTGCCCAAGATGTCCCTGGGTGTGCCTTCAGAACTGGACTGGCCAGCCACACCCGAGCCCATGCATGAAGAATGCACAATAACTGACATGATGGTCTACCAACGCACGATTAAAAATGTAGATCTTGAATACAAAATTAGGGAGGGATGGGTGGATAGATGGATGGATGGAGGGATGGGTGGATAGATGGATGGATGGAGGGATGGGTGGATAGATGGATGGATGGAGGGATGGGTGGATAGATGGATGGATGGAGGGATGGGTGGATAGATGGATGGATGGAGGGATGGGTGGATAGATGGATGGATGGAGGGATGGGTGGATAGATGGATGGATGGAGGGATGGGTGGATAGATGGATGGATGGAGGGATGGGTGGATAGATGGAGGGATGGGTGGATAGATGGATGGATGGAGGGATGGGTGGATAGATGGATGGATGGAGGGATGGGTGGATAGATGGATGGGGTTGTAGGCTAGGTAAGACCATTGACCAGAAAAATTTCCAGAGCTAGTTAGAGTAAGTAAAACTCAAGTACTGATTTTCTTAACTATTCGTCTTCTATGAATCACTGAAGGAGATATGGAGGGTCTATTCTTATGCCCAACTCACAGGGGGCACAAGATTAGGGTAGTCTTCTCATGTCTCATTGTGGAATGTTGTCAGTCTTGTCTTTCGCTTCAGGCTTTCATGTAAAGTTTGTCATAAGTAATTATCTCTGTCAGCTCCAAAAGGCAATACAGAAATTAATTATCTGTCAGCTCCAAAAGACAATACAAAATTTATCAGAAATAATCTTTCTACCTTTCTACCTGGTTTCATTCTTATCTCACTGACAGATTTCAAACGGTCTCCATCAACAATCATTACTCAGCTTCTTCTCCTGTCCAGTTTGGTGTTCCCCAGTGCTCAGTACTGGATCCAGTTTTGTTCGTTCTTTACATGCAACCTTTGTTTGACATAGTTGCTCAGCATTCAATCAATTAGCATGCATTTGCAGATGACAATCAGCTCTACAAAGATCAATTCCAACCCACGTAAGACACTCTACAGATCTGTCTTTCTGATGTTAAGTCATGGATGTCACACAACAAACTCCAGCTGAACGATTCCAAAACCGAATGCCTTCTTGTCAAGTCTCAGAGACTAGTGACGCCTCCATCCCTCCGGTCTTCTGTCAGGGTTGGAGACGCTGACTTCGCCTTTGTTCCATCAGTCAAAAACCTTGGTGTCACCCTCAACTCTCATCTCTCTCTTTCCGACTGTCCAAAACACTTGCAAATCCGCATACATACAACTCAGACAGATAAGCGCAATCAGACACCTTCTCACTACTCAAGCTACTACTATCCTAGTCTGTGCTCTTATTCTCAGTCGCCTGGATTATTGCAACGGCCTTCTTGCTGGCTGTCCCGCATATCTCACTGATAAACTTCAAAGAGTGCAAGATGCTGCAGCTCGACTCATCTGTAAGTCAAAAAAGTCAGATCATCTCACTCCTCTCTTCCGCTTTCTCCACTGGTTGCCCATTAGTGCTAGAGTCCAATACAAGATTGCCTGTCTTTGCTACTATTACTTCGCTGAATCCCTTCCTCAATATCTCTCTAAACCCATGCGCACCTACACACCCACTAGACAGCTACGCTCTTCCGCAGACACAAGAATCCTCAGGTTCCCGGAGGACCCTCCAGTTAAAACAAAATTTGGTGAACGCTCTTTCTTTTATCAGGCTCCCTCTATCTGGAATGACCTCCTCGCCTCTGTTCGTCACTCTACTTCTCCCTCGACCTTTCGCTCTGCTCTCAAAACTCACCTCTTCTTGAAATCTTTCCCTGATCCTGTCTAAGTTTCTTCATCTTCCTCCCCTCACTGTTCTCTTTGTACTAGCTTGCCTAAGCCCCCTACCACCCTCCTGTCCCTCCTCCCCCTCTCCCCAGTTTCATGGTTTAACAGTGACGCTGTACATCAGTTTGTCGAATGTCTGAAGTGAATGTCTGATTCTTATGTTATTAAGTTTATCATGTTGTGCTAGAGGTGATTGACTGTTATTGTATTTTGCAATGGTTGTGTATGTATGCGCCTTGGGCATGTCTTAACTCATTGGTAAGGGGCTTTATAAATCCACACATTATTATTATTATTACCTATGTTTCTCTTCAGTCATCATAACATCAGAGCTAGTCTTGACTACCACAGTAGCATGTCAGGGGACAAATCGTTCGGATCCATCAAGGATTGCTATTGGTTGACCAAAAAAAAGAAAAGAAGGAGCAAACTACTTCCTTCTTTAGTCTGCCACTATTGTCATCATCACTTGCTTAGTTTTGATTTGAGTGCACCAGGCTTCTTAACTCGCACACCTCAGCTGAACTACCTGCTGGATGAGGAGGAGGCTGGTGAGGACTTCCGCATCATCAACAAGATCAGTGGCAAGCCTGTGCAGAAGAAGGTCATGCCTCCACCCGTCTCCATCGACACCGGCTCCTTGGACTGCCGCATCGAGGACGGCCGCCTCCACTACGACAAGAAATGGTGAGCGATCTGGGGTGGCGGTCTTGCTGGGGATGCAATGCATGTAGAATACGCCCAGAGCCCCTTGGTTACCTCCTCATCAGCTGGAACCCCTGGCTGCTGGGCTCTCGGGGTCTGCTCCAGAAGCTCAGCCAGGGGCGGCCCCAAGCAGCCAAAGAGGCCCTAGGAGGCATTGGGATGGCGTTGGATCACTGAAAACTGACCCTGCATTCCAACCACCTTTGAAGATTGACCCCAACTTGTTTGTAACAAAGTTTTTGCCAAACCCTGAATCCAACTCCATATGCAACCAACATACATGAATGTAGAATACACAATCTTTAAATGGCCTCCAGGTTTTCCACTGCTTGTGAGATGCAGTGATTTGGGAGAGAGGTTTTAGAGAGGAGGTATAGTGCTGTGGTTCTTTTGATATCTGGAAGAGTGTCCCCCTTGTCTTCATCAATACAAAATTCAGTACACCCACCATGACTTCACGTCGGCAAAACTCGGCAGTACTGTGGTGCCAGTGCATGACGCATGTTTTCCATCACAGCAGGGTCCCAGTGTGAGAATGGGCAGTGTGGTTCTCTTGTAGGACTTCTTGTAGAGATCATGTGACAGCGTTGGGGTGCTGAGCAGCAAGAGGGGATGGGAAAACAGGGGCATTTGTTTTGGTCACAGCAGTGTGTGACACAAAGTGTGAAATCTAGAGGCCTTTCTCGGCTTTGAAACACGAAGACAAAAGGATTAATGCCTGCCTGATGACCTCAGCACAGAGGGCAGGGGTCTGGATCTCTGCAAGGCTGAATGCATCCCGAGTTGTGACTAGAACTGGCCAATCATGTCAACAGTCTTGAAGCACCAGAGTGGGTAACTCCGGCCAAATGGATGGACTGGGCTCCAAGTTGGCCCGTATTCTCCTGTGACATCAAAGACAACCTTTCTCTTCCAAATTAAATGTGATCATTCAAATACACAGAATGATATGTACAACTATTAAATTGCACTGTTTCATCACATTAGTGAACTTTGTAGTCTTCATTGTTACCGGGAGTGTTCAAACCACGCACCTGCTTGCCCCAGGCAAGTAAAAACTTCCTCGGGCTTGATAAAACTGCATAGTCGCTCACCTGACGGGCTTGTAAAAAAAATAAAAATAATAAAGTTCTTCGATGCTGCTTCCAACTGTTATATTTATTTCCTTGGCCATCTTGCTCTTTACGTGATGCCATGCTGCAAGACTTCCTGCCATGGGGACATTTGGTTTGCAATGAGAATGAATGTGATCTTTGATGGATGCGTCTGTAATATGTAATGCAAGTAAGCCACCACCAGTGAAAAGTGGAAACAAAGCAACCAAGAAAAGAAAGAGACAAATACTATGAACAAGAGGAATGGAATGATTTGTTTAGAGATAAATGGTACCATGAAACAGATGTGCTAGTAAAAAATATTGCGGGGTAGTAAATTTAATGTGCAACTAGTCCGGCAGGATAGTTACCAAAAAACTTTCATACAACCCTGGTTATGATCATCATCATGATTGTTGTTTCATTGTCGTCATTGTCATATTTAATGTCAAATATACATGTGCATTAAATTTTTCTTTGGGGGGTAGGGGGGGTGGCGAGCAGGGCAGGGCAGTAGTAGGGGAGGGGGAGGAGCTATCTCTCCTGTCTACTACAATAGCAGTGCGCTTTGTTGTGACAAAAGACTGCATTCTCTACTTCTTTGAGTTCCCACGCATTGTTTGTAAATCCCCAGATATGCACTACAAGATAAGCTGAACAGGTGTACATGAAACATGGCTACGATGACACCCAAGTCTGTGGAACTGCTTCCTGTGTTGCAGGTTCTGCAAGGGAGCGGCTGTGTACGTGGACTGCAAGGACTCCAGCGTCTCTCGCGTCATGGGAGTCATCACCAATGTGGGCACACAGGAGGTGAGGCTCTGTCTGCTGCCAGCGATGAAGCTGGCACCGTTGTCTTCCACAAGTGATGTCCCATCTTGAAGACTGCTTGCTACGCATAATGATGACCTGCTTGCTTCCTGTTCTTATGAACCGCTGGTGATGTCCCATCTTGAAGACTGCTTGCTACGCATCATGATGACCTGCTTGCTTCCTGTTCTTATGAACCGCTGGTGATGCCTGATCTTGAAGACTGCTTGCTACGCATAATGATGACCTGCTTGCTTCCTGTTCTTATGAACCGCTGGTGATGCCTGATCTTGAAGACTGCTTGCTACGCATAATGATGACCTGCTTGCTTTCTGTTCTTATGAACCATTGATGTGTGTGTTTTGCTGGACTGCTTACTATTGCTGTTGGGACTTGCTGTCTCCAAAGAAGCTGTCTGCACTGTAAGGCAGAAAAGGAAACTGGTTGCAGTTACAGTAACCGGACCGACCCCGTTTTTTTCTGTAGGCCCTTAACTTTTATTCATTCCTTTAAAAAAAAGAAAAACAAAAAGATAAACAATGAACTGTGTGCAGTCCCATCTTCCCTGCACTATGAAGTATATGGAAACCCACAATTTAAGTTTAAAAAGCATTTTCAGTGAAAGAAAGTTTCATTTCAACGTACTGACTATTTTTCTTGGCCATGTCACTTTAACCACAACCTTTTTTTGCCTAATGCTTCCATGAAGTGGTTCCCTTGGATTTGCATGTGTTGATGGACTGAAGTTACTATAGGGCAAGTTCCTCTCAAAGAGCAATGAAATATTATGACTATTAATATCACAATGACTACATTGTGCACAACACTGGATCATCGTCTTAGCTGGACTTTGGTCATTTTCTGATGTAGATAACGTCTGTCTGTTTTGATAGCCTGTCAAGTTTTAATGTGCCATCAATGCTGTGATGAACTCTCTGTTTTGATATACTGACTGCATAGCCAGTTCTAATGTGTTCTGTCTCGTCCAAAACAGAGTCACTGTTATTTTGGACTACACATCCATGACCATTAGCAAATTGTCTGTCTTGATCTTTTCCTTTTTTTAAAATTCCAAATTTGAAAATAAGGAAACTATGGAGTAGCTAGGTTATCTCTGAAATCCATGAGACTCCAAACTTTTGCATGAAAATTTGCTCTTTTGCTGACCTGAACTTGGGAGTACTCGCAAATGTTTACTGACCTTGTTGTCTCTGCAGGCCTGATGTTACTTGATCACTTCTTCCCCAAGTGAGGAGATCTTGACATTCCATCTTCCTCCCCCTCATTTTAAGTTGTTAACTTTTCTTTGTTGTTGTTGCCATGTTTCAGATCTGGGTGAAAAAGACCTCAGATCACTCCAAGATCAGAATCTATGTGTCGCAGCTGCAGAGGGGAAAGTATGTGCTGAAGAGGAGAACCACAAGCTAGCCATGGAGCACTTGCCCCACGTGGAAATGCCCTGTGGACATTCTGACTGCCTGACTGTTCAGTTGACAGTCTGTTTGGATCGGTCCTCTGACCTGACGTTTCTCCACACCAAGGAATCATGACAGAATGAACGTTTTGGAGGAGAAAGTGTTGAAGGAGAAGGAAAAGTGAAAGCTTCTTGGAGAGTGTGCAAAGGACTTTGTGCCTCTCAATGAACTGTGGTGTATGTGTTGTTACTGTACAACGTGCAGACAGTCAATCTGCCCTCAAAGACACTGTGAGTCTTGAACAATGTCAAGGGGTTGTAGTCACCACATTAACTGGAGTCAGTCTGCCTGGTGCAGAGCTTGTCTGTTCAGTGGAAACGGCAGTAGTAGGGGATGGATTGGATGGAGATGTTGAAATGCATTTAGTATGAATGAGGCAAGTTGATTAGTTAATTGATGGATGGGTGGATGGATGGATTGATGGGTGGATGGATGGATGGATTGATGGGTGGATGGATGGATTGATTGATTGATTGAATATTTTCAGTATGCTTATTGCTGCCTTTTTGCACACTGTCAGTGTTAGTAATAAGTAATCTGTGACTGGGAGAGATTTGTTGCATTCAGGGTGAGAGTAATGTGGGCTGATCCTTTGCCTAGAGACTTCCATAGCCCAGCCTGGAAACAGTGATAGAGGAATATGAACACCTCCTTCTGCCCTCACACACACACACACACACACACACATGCACGCACACACGCACACATGCATGCACACACACACACACACACACACACACCTGCTCAGGTCTTGGGGGTAAACTATTTCATCTAGATCATGAATGAAAACATAAGACAGGCCCATTATCCATGTCAAGCCTCCTGAAAGGCACAGATATAAAGAATAATGCAAAGGGAGATGTGCAGGTCACAGTAAAAAAGATCATAAAGAAAATCAGTCAAACCAAAATGTGAGGTATGTTTCTTGGGATTGGGAAAAGGAATCAGTGGGCAGATTGAGGAATCAGTGGGCAGATTGAGGAATCAGTGGGCAGATTGAGGAATCAGTGGGCAGATTGAGGAATCAGTGGGCAGATTGAGGAATCAGTGGGCAGATTGAGGAATCAGTGGGCAGATTGAGGAATCAGTGGGCAGATTGAGGAATCAGTGGGCAGATTGAGGAATCAGTGGGCAGATTGAGGAATCAGTGGGCAGATTGAGGAATCAGTGGGCAGATTGAGGAATCAGTGGGCAGATTGAGGAATCAGTGGGCAGATTGATGTCGCCAGCAGATTGGTCTTGATCTTCTAGGGTGCTTTGCATGTAAGGTTGTATCTGAATGCTGTGACCCCTGCCCTATGAACCCTGGTAACCTCTTCAGCAGCTAGGGGTAGCCCCAGGCTGAGCTACCGGAGCAGGCCCGGAAACCCAGCAACCAAAGGCTTCAACTGATGAGGGGGCCATTGCGCAGATCCAGCTGTTTGTTATACTTTGGACTAAGCCTGTCCTGCAGTAGGTCTTTGCAAGACCCAACAGGAGATCGGCGCACAAAAATGTTCTAGTAGGTGCCTAATAGGACAGTATGAAATATTCTCGTTGATTTTTGTGTGTAAGTACTTGCTGTGAGGAGAATTAGCACAGCTTTGAGAATGTGTTTGTAAGAATGGGATATTTGCAGAGAGAAGCCCTGCTGTGAAATTCTTGCCTACACTTGTCTGAGTGGGCGTGTAGTAGTTAGATTTCATCGGCTGATGAAGAGGTCTTCACATCTAGGCTATATTTGGAAAAGGTACTTGTCACTTCTTCCACTGCAAAATACTCGCCTCATACATGTAGGTCTCTTTGGATGCAGATTCTCGGCACAAGAGGAAAATGACAGAACAACTTCTGTTGTTTGGTTTTTATTTTTCTCTCGATAGAAAGCGACATGAATGACTGAAAACAACTTTTAACTCTCTTCCCTTAGATTTGTTCCATATGGAACAATTTAAAATGTTTAAAAACCCACTTTGCCTTGTTCATACATGAAAAATTTTGTATAGAAAATTGTGAGGCACATAGATTAGAGGTAAAAAAGCATGCCTGATAGAAACTATTTTAACTTGGAGTATTCATCAGCAACCTGTATGCTTGGCAAGAAAATGGGGTGGAGGGTGGTGAGGAAATAAGTCAGTGGAAGAGAGTTAGCCGCATGAATGACTGCCTGCCATAGGTGCATGCTACGCCATGATCAAAACTGCATCCTTGTAGAATTTCCACTACTGTGAAAGCAGAGCCCCTTTCCCTAAGCTGATCAATCACGAGCAAAGGTAGTCTAAGAGAATCAAGGAGCACCTTCTGATTTCTTATGGAGTAATCATGAAATCATATCCAGAGTCCACATCCCTTTAGATCTAGCAGACCAGAGACACGTGGGGATGCTTGACAGTACATCAGATGTCCCCCGGTGGCCATATTGGCTGCTTGGATCGCCCCTGGCTGAGTTCCTGCAGCAGGCCCCAAAGGCCCAGCAGCCAGGGGGTCCAGCTGAAAAACGGGGGGCATTTAGCAGCTCTGGCTGAAAGGTCATCATTTTACACATGCAATGTTCAGTCAATTTTTGCAATAAAAGTCTCCAAAACCCGAGACTGGCTGCTTTTTCATCCCGATCTTCATACTGACTGCAGTGTTAATCTGTCAGCAAGTGTGGTAAGTCAGCTTGCAGGCGAAATGTTCAGATTTGATTGCTTCTACAGAACGCAACTGGGCAGTTTTGCTGCTGCGATGCGTAGATGTAACTTATCTGTGAGCCAATGTAACATTCACACTGTTATCATGATGTGTGTTTGTGTGTGTGTGTGTGTGTGTGTGTGTGTGTGCGTGTACATGCACCTGCATCATTTTCATATGGACCTTTTGGCTGACTTGCTGACCAATAAAATTTTCTGAATCATGCTTGGCGTTGTGAAGGTGCTGGAATATACCAGAACACCATGATAGTGTCTTCGAGATTATACACCAGACCTCTCCACAAGGAGCCTAGTTACGCAACGTAGCCAGGGCACGACAGTTGGAGGCCCTCATCGTGGAGGCGGTCTGGTCTGTTAATTCTCTATGATTCTTGAAAGCATCCAAAAGGTATTGTAATGGGGAAATAGGTTTTCGGAAGTATCTCACCTGAGAGACTTGGTTTTTGCTGGTGAAGTTGGTTGTCCGACTGTATAGAAATTGAGGTGGAGGGTGGATGGGAGTTGAGTTCTGCCCCGGGGTGATGAGCAGTGATCACTCTGAGGTATGAGTAGTAGTGAGTAAAGGTGGGTCGTGAGTTGGTTGTGAGAAGATAGCTATATTAGAGAGTGCAAGAAGACAGAGATCAGTCTGCCTACGGAGAGGGCAAGAGGACAGAGATCAGTCCGCCTACTGACAGGAGAGGGGAGAGATCAGTCCGCCTACTGAGAGAAGACAGAAGATAGAGATTTTTAGCATATCTTGTGTACTTACTATTTCAAAATGTCCCGATTTTTACGTAACCCTTCTGTGAGAGGAATAAGGAGAGCCAAACTGGAAGACTTGTTATAATTAGCAGAGGACAACGATATTGGTGTGGCTGAAGAGTTACAATCTGATGTGAAAGCAATAAGAGAGTTACTGATAACGGAACTATTTCCCGAGGACGATACTGATGAGGAAAGCAATCATGGGGAAATTGAAATTCAAAATGTTTTCTAAGAAAAATGAAAACTCAGGTCTCACTTTTGATCAGCGGTTACGCTTAAGGCAGCTGGAGATGGAAGAGAAAGCAAGAGAGAGGGAGGACAGAGAGAGGGAGGGGAAGGACAGAGAGAAGGAAAGGGAGAATGAGAGAGTTTTAGAAATGGAGAGATTGAGAGATAGAGAGAAGGAAAGGGGGAATGAGAGAGATTTGGAGATTGAGAGGGAGAGAGAAGATAGAGAGAGGGAGAGAGAATTTAAGCGAGAGAAAATGAAATTTGAGAGACAACAGCAGGAGAATAGAAATACTCCCGAGGGAGGGGAAATCAGGATAAATGACTGTCATCGTTCCGTCCCTCAGTTTGAAGAACAGGATGTGGAAAAGTTTTTCTCGCGGTTTGAACATGTAGCAAACAAGTTGCATTAGCCTAAGCCGTACTGGTGTTTGATTCTGCGGAGTCAACTGAGAGGAAAAGCTAGTAAGGCTTATGGTTCCTTGGAGAGGGTGAGGACAGAGATAACTATCACTATGAGAAAGTGAAGGACGTGATCAGATTGGCCTACCAACTGACTAGAGAAGCGTATCGTCAGAGATTTAGAGAAATGAAGAATGAGGGAGGCGAGACCTTCTGTGATTTTGTGGCTCGAGCAGCAAATGCTTTTGACTTGTGGTTGGTGTCAGAACAGCTAGGTGTCTAGTTACGAAGCCTTGAGAGAGCTGTTGCTAGAAGATTTGAAAAACAAGGTTTCCAAGACCGTGGGTGTATATCTTGAAGATCAACATGTTAAATCGGTTCGAGAGGCGGCTGAATTAACTGATAAATACATGCTGATTCATAAAGGACAAAATGGGCAGAGTCAAGTCAGAACTGGTACCAATAACCCCGTGGGAAATAGAAGAGTCATTCAATGTAGAAAGTGTCAGAGATTTGGTCATGTAGCTGCTGAGTGTCGTGCATTACCGGTGCAGAAAAACAAGATTGGTCTAGAGCGGTCTTCGGCTGTAAAGACCAGCACCTTACAATGCTCATGTTGTCATAAGTTGGGTAATGTGCTGGAGAACTGTTTTGCCAGAAAGAGAGAACAGCAAAAAGTGGTTGGATTTGTACGGGACCGGACTTGGAAAGTCATAGGTTCCCAATACAGTAGATATGTGTCTCGAGCTGGGCTTGCTGTCAGTGACCATGATCCTTATGAAGAAGTGACAGTTTTTCGTGATACAGGTGCGTTTGTGAGTCTTATTAGCAGAAATGCTGTGAGTAGACCTGACTTGTCTAACACTGGAAAGAATGTGATAATCCAGGTGGTAGGACAGAAATATCAGTCAGTGCCCTTACATCGAGTTTGGATAAAATCAGAGTTTGTCTCGGGAGAAGTGTTGCTTGGTGTAGAGTAGAGTAGATTCTTCGGCTTGCTTAGGCGTCCAGGGCCTGTCGCCGATTCTGGTGGCTCTCTGGCTGTATTTTCATTGTTCTTATGGATACTGGTCTTCTGACCAGGTTTAGTCTATTTCACTTGTGAAAAAAAAACCTAATTGCTGTGCAGCATCTACGCCAGTGGTTCTTCCAGCTTGAACATATATCCTTGTAGATGCTTGTCCACTCTGTTCTTGAAGGAGTTCAGGCTCGGTGCCTCGACTACGCTGCCTGGGAGGCTGTTCCACATGTTTATAACTCACTGGGTGAAGAAATGCTGTCGTAGTGCCGTGTTGCATCGGTTTTTCTTAAGCTTGTAGGCGTGACCTCTTGTAACACCATTGTTATCATAGGACAACAGATTCTCTATCTGGTACGTGCTGTGCGTATACTTGTACATTTCTATTAGGTCGCCTCTAGTCCTTCTGTAGCACAGACTAGGGAGCCTCATCTTGACAAGTCTTTGTTCATATGTGAGATCCTTCAATCCCGGAATTATTTTTGTGGCCCTCCTCTGTACTCCCTCAACGAGTTTTTTTGTCTCTTTCCAGTTTGGGTGCCCATACTACGTTTCCGAACTCTAGGTGCGGTCGTACTAGTGCTATGAACAGTAGCCTCATGGATTCACAGTCCAAGTGTTCGTATGATCGCCGGATGAGACCCAATAGTCTATTTGCTTTGTTAACTTGTGTTTCGATGTGTTGGGAGAACTTCAGTTCACTATCTATCTGCACTCCTAGGTCTCTCTCCACTCTAGTCGCTTCAAGCGTCACCTTTTCTTGACTGCCATGCTTTCTCATTTCATATTTTCTTTTAGAATTGTTTTTACCTAGGTGTAGCACCTTACACTTGTCCGCATTGAAGCGCATTTGCCACCTGTCCGCCCAGTCCACCAGAGCATCTAGGTCTGTTTGCAACTTTTCGCCATTTTCCTCCTTTTCTACAGATCTGTACAGTTTGGTATCGTCAGCGTACATGGAGCACTGACTCTCCACTGCATCTGGAAGGTCGTTAATGAACGTCATAAAGAGAACCGGACCGAGTATGCTCCCCTGAGGCACTCCGCTTTTCACAGCTGTCCAGTCTGATAGTACACCATCAACCTTGACTCTCTGCCGCCTATCCGACAAAAAATCTCGGATCCAACTGAGGACTGTTCCGCCAATTCCCAGTGCTTCTACTTTTCTCAAAAGTCGTTCATGCTGTACTGCGTCGAAGGCCTTAGCATAGTTCAGGTATATAGCATCCACTGGTAAATTATCATCCATCATCAGAGTCCATTTCTCTAGTGTAGTCAACAGGTTGGTGGTGCAAGACCGACCTCATACAATAAAGTGGTCAAGAACGGTCTTCCGAATGAGAGAGAGAGAGAGAGAGAGAGAGAGAGAGAGAGAGAGAGAGAGAGAGAGAGAGAGAGAGAGAGAGAGAGAGAGAGTTAGTTCCGAATGACGATAAAAGATAGTCAATAACAGCTTTTATTTCAATCCTCTGTGGTTTGTTTTCACACCCGGTTTCCGCTGCGCAGTGCCCAGTGACCGCTTGTTGCCATCTGCAGGAGAGGCAATGCGGGTGATGCATATTGCCCACGATGCGACTCTAGAATCTGTGCAACTTTAACCACCGTTCCCACTAGCTGCAAGGTACAGCATGGCCAGTACTCCAACCGTTCGATCACAGAGACCAAGCTGACCACGAGAGATAAAAACCGTAGGTCAGGGCAGACAAATCCGGGTCATCGTACGAAACAGGGAGTAGATACTGAGATTGTTCTCCATACGGTGCGACATAGAATATCTTTGTTGCATCTTGATGGCCCGAGGGGTTTTGTTGTTAAGAGTGATAGATTCTTAACCTCAGCAAAACAACACAAGCCACTGTGCTGGAGGTCAAGCAGAGACGATGCTTATTATTTTTATTGGCCAGTCATGATATATTGGCTTTACATAACACACGATAAAAGGGAATTAACTCTTATGAAAGTACAGCAGACGAAGCACACACAACAATCTTCAAATCAACAAATCCGTATCTTTTACAGTCGGAACCTCCACTGCAAAGTCCATCATGCCCATCATTATTGAACTGTTTGACATAGTCTCCTGGAGTGCCCTGGACTATCTGTGCACTGATGCATGTTTGACATAGTCTCCTGGAGTGCCCTGGACTATCTGTGCACTGATGCATGTTTGACATAGTCTCCTGGAGTGCCCTGGACTATCTGTGCACTGATGCATGTTTGACATAGTCTCCTGGAGTGCCCTGGACTATCTGTGCACTGATGCATGTTTGACATAGTCTCCTGGAGTGCCCTGGACTATCTGTGCACTGATGCATGTTTGACATAGTCTCCTGGAGTGCCCTGGACTATCTGTGCACTGATGCATGTTTGACATAGTCTCCTGGTGTGCCCTGGACTATCTGTGCACTGATGCATGTTTGACATAGTCTCCTGGAGTGCCCTGGACTATCTGTGCACTGATGTATGTTTGACATAGTCTCCTGGAGTGCCCTGGACTATCTGTGCACTGATGCATGTTTGACATAGTCTCCTGGAGTGCCCTGGACTATCTGTGCACTGATGCATGTTTGACATAGTCTCCTGGAGTGCCCTGGACTATCTGTGCACTGATGCATGTTTGACATAGTCTCCTGGAGTGCCCTGGACTATCTGTGCACTGATGCATGTTTGACATAGTCTCCTGGAGTGCCCTGGACTATCTGTGCACTGATGCATGTTTGACATAGTCTCCTGGAGTGCCCTGGACTATCTGTGCACTGATGCATGTTTGACATAGTCTCCTGGAGTGCCCTGGACTATCTGTGCACTGATGCATGTTTGACATAGTCTCCTGGAGTGCCCTGGACTATCTGTGCACTGATGCATGTTTGACATAGTCTCCTGGAGTGCCCTGGACTATCTGTGCACTGATGCATGTTTGACATAGTCTCCTGGAGTGCCCTGGACTATCTGTGCACTGATGCATGTTTGACATAGTCTCCTGGAGTGCCCTGGACTATCTGTGCACTGATGCATGTTTGACATAGTCTCCTGGAGTGCCCTGGACTATCTGTGCACTGATGCATGTTTGACATAGTCTCCTGGAGTGCCCTGGACTATCTGTGCACTGATGCATGTTTGACATAGTCTCCTGGAGTGCCCTGGACTATATGTGCACTGATGCATGTTTTACATTACATTACATTAATTTACATACATACATAAAACTGCTTGCTGAATTAATTTTTAAAACACTTGTGTTATTTTGTACCCACGAGTGCAGTACACACACTTGTATGTTAAAACATGGAAATACATTTATGTGTAGAGCTATTTGTATATATGTGTGCATATTTGACAATATGTACATTTCACTTTCCATTGTGCTGTCACTTTTTCAAAATAAATGTTGAGGTCGTACATAGTCATGCTTTGTAGCTCTTTAAAATGAAAGAAAGAATCGTTCACATTTTAGATAAAAAGTTAATATATATATATTTTTTTAAAGCACGTCAAAGTGAATATTTTGCATCAAGCTACCCAATCAGTGATAGTAGGCTCTGCTGCTTCATATACACAAGGTGAGCCCTCCCACAACCCACATTCATTCCTTCTCCATTCGGAGGCAGATGCTAGATGCCTCCTCATCAGCATCCCCCTGTAGGTTCGGGGTAAGTATATAGACCCACTGCATCCCCCTACGCGATTCATAAGAGGCGAATACCTAGGGACACTGTAGGCTTGTTCAGGAGTACAAAGCGTTGCATGATCGCTTCATGTTGGCAATTGAGCGCTCTTTGCCTCTCGTGTACACCTACAGGTTTAGTGCAACGCCTCACTTGTTATAAGGGAGGTAAATCTTTTGCGCCCCATGATGTGTTGATAGACGCTAAGAAAGTGTTTCCATAGTCTCCTGGAGTGCCCTGGACTATCTGTGCACTGATGCATGTTTGACATAGTCTCCTGGAGTGCCCTGGACTATCTGTGCACTGATGCATGTTTGACATAGTCTCCTGGAGTGCCCTGGACTATCTGTGCACTGATGCATGTTTGACATAGTCTCCTGGAGTGCCCTGGACTATCTGTGCACTGATGCATGTTTGACATAGTCTCCTGGAGTGCCCTGGACTATCTGTGCACTGATGCATGTTTGACATAGTCTCCTGGAGTGCCCTGGACTATCTGTGCACTGATGCATGTTTGACATAGTCTCCTGGAGTGCCCTGGACTATCTGTGCACTGATGCATGTTTGACATAGTCTCCTGGAGTGCCCTGCACTATCTGTGCACTGATGCATGTTTGACATAGTCTCCTGGAGTGCCCTGGACTATCTGTGCACTGATGCATGTTTGACATAGTCTCCTGGAGTGCCCTGGACTATCTGTGCACTGATGCATGTTTGACATAGTCTCCTGGAGTGCCCTGGACTATCTGTGCACTGATGCATGTTTGACATAGTCTCCTGGAGTGCCCTGGACTATCTGTGCACTGATGCATGTTTGACATAGTCTCCTGGAGTGCCCTGGACTATCTGTGCACTGATGCATGTTTGACATAGTCTCCTGGAGTGCCCTGGACTATCTGTGCACTGATGCATGTTTGACATAGTCTCCTGGAGTGCCCTGGACTATCTGTGCACTGATGCATGTTTGACATAGTCTCCTGGAGTGCCCTGGACTATCTGTGCACTGATGCATGTTTGACATAGTCTCCTGGAGTGCCCTGGACTATCTGTGCACTGATGCATGTTTGACATAGTCTCCTGGAGTGCCCTGGACTATCTGTGCACTGATGCATGTTTGACATAGTCTCCTGGAGTGCCCTGGACTATCTGTGCACTGATGCATGTTTGACATAGTCTCCTGGAGTGCCCTGGACTATCTGTGCACTGATGCATGTTTGACATAGTCTCCTGGAGTGCCCTGGACTATCTGTGCACTGATGCATGTTTGACATAGTCTCCTGGAGTGCCCTGGACTATCTGTGCACTGATGCATGTTTGACATAGTCTCCTGGAGTGCCCTGGACTATCTGTGCACTGATGCATGTTTGACATAGTCTCCTGGAGTGCCCTGGACTATCTGTGCACTGATGCATGTTTGACATAGTCTCCTGGAGTGCCCTGGACTATCTGTGCACTGATGCATGTTTGACATAGTCTCCTGGAGTGCCCTGGACTATCTGTGCACTGATGCATGTTTGACATAGTCTCCTGGAGTGCCCTGGACTATCTGTGCACTGATGCATGTTTGACATAGTCTCCTGGAGTGCCCTGGACTATCTGTGCACTGATGCATGTTTGACATAGTCTCCTGGAGTGCCCTGGACTATCTGTGCACTGATGCATGTTTGACATAGTCTCCTGGAGTGCCCTGGACTATCTGTGCACTGATGCATGTTTGACATAGTCTCCTGGAGTGCCCTGGACTATCTGTGCACTGATGCATGTTTGACATAGTCTCCTGGAGTGCCCTGGACTATCTGTGCACTGATGCATGTTTGACATAGTCTCCTGGAGTGCCCTGGACTATCTGTGCACTGATGCATGTTTGACATAGTCTCCTGGAGTGCCCTGGACTATCTGTGCACTGATGCATGTTTGACATAGTCTCCTGGAGTGCCCTGAACTATCTGTGCACTGATGCATGTTTGACATAGTCTCCTGGAGTGCCCTGGACTATCTGTGCACTGATGCATGTTTGACATAGTCTCCTGGAGTGCCCTGGACTATCTGTGCACTGATGCATGTTTGACATAGTCTCCTGGAGTGCCCTGGACTATCTGTGCACTGATGCATGTTTGACATAGTCTCCTGGAGTGCCCTGGACTATCTGTGCACTGATGCATGTTTGACATAGTCTCCTGGAGTGCCCTGGACTATATGTGCACTGATGCATGTTTTACATTACATTACATTACATTACATACATACATAAAACTGCTTGCTGAATTAATTTTTAAAACACTTGTGTTATTTTGTACCCACGAGTGAAGTACACACACTTGTATGTTAAAACATGGAAATACATTTATGTGTAAAGCTATTTGGATATATATGTGCATATTTGACATATATGTACATTTCACTTTCCATTGTGCTGTCACTTTTTCAAAATAAATGTTGAGGTCGTACATAGTCACGCTTTGTAGCTCTTTAAAGTGAAAGAAAGAATCGTTCACATTTTAGATAAAAAGTTAATATATATATTTAAAAAAAAGCACGTCAAAGCGAATATTTTGCATCAAGCTACGCAATCAGTGATAGTAGGCTCTGCTGCTTCATATACACAAGGTGAGCCCTCCCACAACCCACATTCATTCCTTCTCCATTCGGAGGCAGATGCTAGATGCCTCCTCATCAGCATCCCCCTGTAGGTTCGGGGTAAGTATATAGACCCACTGCATCCCCCTACGCGATTCATAAGAGGCGAATAACTAGGGACACTGTAGGCTTGTTCAGGAGTACAAAGCGTTGCATGAGCGCTTCATGTTGGCAATTGAGCGCTCTTTGCCTCTCGTGTATACCTACAGATTTAGTGCAACGCCTCACTTGTTATAAGGGAGGTAAATCTTCTGCGCCCCATGTTGTGTTGATAGACGCTAAGAAAGTGTTTTCATAGTCTCCTGGAGTGCCCTGGCCTATCTGTGCACTGATGTATGTTTGACATAGTCTCCTGGAGTGCCCTGGACTATCTGTGCACTGATGCATGTTTGACATAGTCTCCTGGAGTGCCCTGGACTATCTGTGCACTGATGCATGTTTGACATAGTCTCCTGGAGTGCCCTGGACTATCTGTGCACTGATGCATGTTTGACATAGTCTCCTGGAGTGCCCTGGACTATCTGTGCACTGATGCATGTTTGACATAGTCTCCTGGAGTGCCCTGGACTATCTGTGCACTGATGCATGTTTGACATAGTCTCCTGGAGTGCCCTGAACTATCTGTGCACTGATGCATGTTTGACATAGTCTCCTGGAGTGCCCTGCACTATCTGTGCACTGATGCATGTTTGACATAGTCTCCTGGAGTGCCCTGGACTATCTGTGCACTGATGCATGTTTGACATAGTCTCCTGGAGTGCCCTGGACTATCTGTGCACTGATGCATGTTTGACATAGTCTCCTGGAGTGCCCTGGACTATCTGTGCACTGATGCATGTTTGACATAGTCTCCTGGAGTGCCCTGGACTATCTGTGCACTGATGCATGTTTGACATAGTCTCCTGGAGTGCCCTGGACTATCTGTGCACTGATGCATGTTTGACATAGTCTCCTGGAGTGCCCTGGACTATCTGTGCACTGATGCATGTTTGACATAGTCTCCTGGAGTGCCCTGGACTATCTGTGCACTGATGCATGTTTGACATAGTCTCCTGGAGTGCCCTGGACTATCTGTGCACTGATGCATGTTTGACATAGTCTCCTGGAGTGCCCTGGACTATCTGTGCACTGATGCATGTTTGACATAGTCTCCTGGAGTGCCCTGGACTATCTGTGCACTGATGCATGTTTGACATAGTCTCCTGGAGTGCCCTGGACTATCTGTGCACTGATGCATGTTTGACATAGTCTCCTGGAGTGCCCTGGACTATCTGTGCACTGATGCATGTTTGACATAGTCTCCTGGAGTGCCCTGAACTATCTGTGCACTGATGCATGTTTGACATAGTCTCCTGGAGTGCCCTGGACTATCTGTGCACTGATGCATGTTTGACATAGTCTCCTGGAGTGCCCTGGACTATCTGTGCACTGATGCATGTTTGACATAGTCTCCTGGAGTGCCCTGGACTATCTGTGCACTGATGCATGTTTGACATAGTCTCCTGGAGTGCCCTGGACTATCTGTGCACTGATGCATGTTTGACATAGTCTCCTGGAGTGCCCTGGACTATATGTGCACTGATGCATGTTTTACATTACATTACATTACATTACATACATACATAAAACTGCTTGCTGAATTAATTTTTAAAACACTTGTGTTATTTGGTACCCACGAGTGCAGTACACACACTTGTATGTTAAAACATGGAAATACATTTATGTGTAAAGCTATTTGGATATATATGTGCATATTTGACATATATGTACATTTCACTTTCCATTGTGCTGTCACTTTTTCAAAATAAATGTTGAGGTCGTACATAGTCACGCTTTGTAGCTCTTTAAAGTGAAAGAAAGAATCGTTCACATTTTAGATAAAAAGTTAATATATATATATTTTAAAAAGCACGTCAAAGTGAATATTTTGCATCAAGCTACCCAATCAGTGATAGTAGGCTCTGCTGCTTCATATACACAAGGTGAGCCCTCCCACAACCCACATTCATTCCTTCTCCATTCGGAGGCAGATGCTAGATGCCTCCTCATCAGCATCCCCCGGTAGGTTCGGGGTAAGTATATAGACCCACTGCGTCCCCCTACGCGATTCATAAGAGGCGAATAACTAGGGACACTGTAGGCTTGTTCAGGAGTACAAAGCGTTGCATGAGCGCTTCATGTTGGCAATTGAGCGCTCTTTGCCTCTCGTGTACACCTACAGGTTTAGTGCAACGCCTCACTTGTTATAAGGGAGGTAAATCTTCTGCGCCCCATGTTGTGTTGATAGACGCTAAGAAAGTGTTTTCTTTGCCACAGACATCGTTCAAGCACGTTTACATGTATTCTGCATGAATAAAGTCCACTGCTGTGTCATCCTTACTTGCCATTACTCGCGCATACAGAGCGCTTGGGGCAAATAAGCCCGTTCC
>JAWQFJ010005782.1:0-7500 GCA_034096865.1 Theodoxus fluviatilis | reverse complement strand
CGCACCATGCCTTCATCCGATCTGCGCTCTGCTGCAGATGTGTCCTTGCGGACCTCTGTACCGCCTGCAGCGTATCCTGGAGTCGCGTTACGTACTGGGGCACGTCACGGGGGGTGTCTTCCAATGGCCGTGGCAGCACCAAGTCAGCTGGGAGCCTTAGCTCTCGTCCAAGCATCAGTCGACTGGGGGAGATGCCTGTAGCCTCCTGGACTGCTGAGCGGTAGGCCATCAGAGCGAAGGGCAGGTGCTGCTCCCAATCCCTCTGGTGGTCGAGGACACACTTAGAGAGGCACCCGACCAGGGTCCGGTTGTACCGTTCCACCATGCCATCTGACTGGGGATAAGCTGGCGTCGTGCGGGTCTTGTGAATCCCCATCAGGCGGCAGGTTTCCTGAAAGACCGCTGACTCGAAGTTTCTCCCTGGTCCGAGTGCAGCTCCAAGGGCAGCCCAAAACGGGTGAAGAAGCCATCCACCAGAGCGCCAGCCACCGTCGTTGCCTCCTGGTTGGGGAGAGGGTATGCTTCGGGTCATTTGGTGAAGTAGTTCATGGCTACCAGAACATATCGTTGACAGACTTGGTCTCTGGAAGGGGGCCCAAGATGTCAACAGCTACCCTCTCCATCGGTGCTCCTGTCAGGTAGATTTGGGCAGGGCCATGACGGTGTCGGCGGGGTCCTGTCCGCGAAGCACAAATATCGCAGCGTTGGCACCAGTCATCCACAGTGGTACGCCTCTCGACCCAGTAGTACCACTCGCAGACTCTCTGGTAAGTTTTCCTCTGCTCAAAATGGCCGGCTGCTTGGTTGTCATGCAGTTGTTTCAGCGCTTCTTCCTGCAAAGTCTTGGGCAAAACCGGGAGTATGCGTGGGTATCTCCCCTCTCGTTCGCCCACTTTCGATACAGGGCTCCATCTTTCAACTGCAGGGCGTCCCACTGGTTCCAGTATGCTTTGTCACGGGGCTAGTGGCGGCAACATCCCTCCATGCTGGGCGAATGGGGCTGTCTTCCATCCAATGCAAGATGGGCTGCAGGTTTGAGTCCGGTCGCTGTGTGGCAGCCAGCGATGTCCCTTGTATGGTGATCTGTCTTAAGGCGCAACAACATGGCTCCAAAGGCACCTGTTCCTCCTCGTGCTTGACTGCTCCAAGGCAGGCTTTGCAGTCGCAGGGACGGCGAGAGAGTCCATCGGCGTTGCCATGGCTCTTACCGGGGCAGTGGAGGATCTTGAAGTCGTATTTTTGGATCCTTTGAAGCCATCTTGCCTATTGGCCCTCCTGATCCCGGAACCGCATGAGCCACTGCAGGGATGAGTGGTCCGTCTACAGAGTGAACCGTCGGCCATACAGGTACGTGCGGAAGTGGGAGAAGGCCTTGACGACGGCTAACAACTCCCTTCTCGTAACGCAATATCGGCGCTGTGAACGTTCAAGGCGGGCGCTGTAATAGCCGATGACGCTATCCTCACCATCCTGCACTTGCGATAGCACTGCTCCAAGTCCTGTGTCGCTGGCGTCTGAGTCGAGGATGAAAGATTCCTCTCCCCTGGGGTAAGCTAGGACTGGAGAATCTGTCAGTCGACGTTTCAGTTCCTGGAAGGCTTCCTCGTAGTCAGGAGTCCTCTGCAAAGGACATTCTTCCCCTTTATTCGATGTAGCGGGGCGGCGACTTCCGAAAAGCCATGCACGAACTGCCGGTAATAATTGCAGAAACCCAGGAAGCTGCTGACTTCTGTGATGATCTTGGGCGTCGGCCAGTCTTGTATGGCAAGGACCTTTCCAGGGTCGGTGTGGATGCCCTTGACCCCAACGACGTGACCTAGGAAGGTAACCTCCCTCTGAAACAGCCGGCACTTCTTGGGGTGGAGTTTCAGCCCTGCCTTCTCAAGCCGTTGGAAGACGGCCTCCAGGAGACGGAACTCCTCATCAAGTGACGCGGCATATACGATCACGTCGTCCAGGTAGACAAGGACACCTCTCTGCAGGAGGTCTTGGAGGACAGTCTCCATGAGGCGTTCAAAAGTGGCTGGCGCGTTGCACAGATCAAACGGCATCACGGAGAATTGCCACAACCCTCCATCCATACAGAAGGCTGTCTTTTCCCGGTCGATCTTTTTACCGGAATCCACCGGAATCCACGGAATCCAACCGGAATCCAACGAAATCCACCGGAATCCACCGGAATCCACCGGAATCAAGCGTGGATTCCGTGGATTTCGGTAAATAAAGAATTAAATACCCAAATCCACCGATTTCGGTATTTATTTACCGGAATACAGTGGATTTCGGTATTTACAATCTAAACATCGATATCCGCGGATTTCGGTATTTACAAAAGATCAAATTACCGAAATCCAAATGGATTTCGTGCCGATTTCGGACATTAATGCTTTATTTCCCGAAATCCACAAATTTACCGAAAATTCAATTGTTACAGTTGCTGTAACTTCAGATATCTACAGTTGAGTAAAGTGTGAGTGTGTGTGTGTGTGTGTGTGTGTGTGTGTGTGTGTGTGTGTGTGTGTGTGTGTGGAGGGGGGGGGGGGCAATGGTATTTTCAAGTTTTGATAGGTTTCTGGTATTTGCACTATAAACTTCGAATTCCATAATGAATTTCGAAGTTTATTTACCATGGATTTCGAGATTTATTTACCGAAATCCGTGGATTTCGATATTTAGATTATAAATACCGAAATCCGCTAAATTAAATACGGAAATCTGCAGATTTCGGTATATATTTACCGGAATCCAGTGGATGTCGGTATTTACAATGTAAACAACGAAATCCACGGTGGATTTCGATATTTATTTACCGAAATCCGCGGATTTCGATGTTTAGATTGTAAATACCGAAATCCACTGTATTCCGGCAAATAAATACCGAAATCGGCGGATTTGGGTATTTAATTCTTTATTTACCGAAATCCACGGAATCCACGCTTGATTCCGGTGGATTCCGGTGGATTCCGGTGGATTCCTGTGGATTCCGGTGGATTTCGGTGGATTCCGGTTGGATTCCGTGGATTCCGGTGGATTCCGGTAAAAAGATTGATCCCCAGGTTCAACCTCAACCTGCCAGTACCCACTTTTCAGGTCCAAAGTATTAAAGCACTTAGCACCTGACAGGGCATCCAGCGTAAGGTCAATCCGTGGCAGGGGATGGGAGTCCTTCTTCGTGACGTCATTCAGCCTGCGATACTCCACGCAAAATCTGAGGGAGTCATCCTTCTTCTTAACCAGCACGACAGGAGATGACCAGGGACTGCTGGAGGGTTTGATGACACCCTGCTCCAGCATTCTCCCGACTTACTGTCGTGCTGCCTCTCGACTAGCGAGTGGGACAGGCCTAGGAGCTTGTTTGATGGGTTTTGCTCCTCCCACGTTGATGGAATGGCGTACAAGGCCTGTCCTACCCTCGTCGTGCTCGCGTAAGGAGAATGCTCCTATGTGGTCCCTCAGCAGGTTGGTTAGTCGAGTACGGTCAGTAGTGTCCAGTTCCGTTGTTTCTTCTGCCATCATTGTTTGCAGGGCATCGGGGAGCACAGTAGCCCGATCATCCCCTGCCTGTCCCGCCGTCATGGTCACCTTGAGGAGGCGCATCTATTGTGCTTGTGCGCCTCCGGGGTGTAATTCATGAACGTGGACTTTCGAGAGCACTGGTCTTGGACTTTTGAGTCCCAGACTAGTCCCAGACCACCGCGTAGTCTAAGACTAGTCTGGGACTCAGCGAGTCTACGATTCACGAACCCAGACTGGGTGTTGACTTGAAAGGCTGGGACTGATTGACCTAGTCTATGGTTTATTTTCAGAATGAGGTGGAATTCCCGGGGATTCCGCCCAGTGCACAAGCGCATAGCGTACCACTTCAAACTTCCCGTCAAAAATGTCAGCCATGATCGGTAGCAAAACCCCGATGAAAAGCCCCGATTTCACGGAGCGGGAATCGGTACCTATCATAAAAGATGTGTCAGCAAGATACGGATACATTAACAGCAGCATACACACAGCCCAAGCAAACAAAAGAAGAGGGACAGCGTGGGAGGAGGTGACAAATGAAGTGCGAGCTGAGGCTGGCTCGAGTGTGTGTGTGTGTGTGTGTGTGTGTGTGTGTGTGTGTGTGTGTGTGTGTGTGTGTGTGTGTCACCGTTTGTTAAGTTCATCAGCAAGAGGCAAACGAGCAGAAGATCAAGTTTTACAATATGGCAGGATTTCCAAGTGAGAACCATTGAAATTCAGTAAGGAAGGGATGAAATAAAAATCTGTCTTGATGAGGAAAAATATACACACACAGGGACACACACACACACACACTCGATCAGCCTCAGCTCGCACTTTTCCCACCAAACTCGTGAAACCCTGCCGATCGTCACACATTTTCTCAGTTACCAAAAATAAAGCAATTTAATCTGAGCAGTGTTTTCATACCACAGATGCAAGTTTAATGTATTGTTTTCATAGCATCAGACAACACTAGCATTGTTTCCAATGTCAACAGCAGCAGGCAGGTTCGAGGACATCAATGTTTACTGGTGTCGCTGAGGTCCACATATCAGAAGTGCGCGAAGCTTGAGATGATTGGCGACCTGCATTTCCAATTGTAAAATGTAAGCTCTTTCACGACCTATCGATGCAATCAACATATAGCTGTTATAATATAATGCTGTTCATGGCTTACATTTTCTTTTGATGGGTTTCTAGTGTCCCAAAATACAGCTTTTTCTGGGCGAACCGTAGCCAGGTCGGCCATTTAATTTCGCGGCAGCCTTGGACTTTGGTGTGTAGTCCAACAAATCCTTGGACCACCGTAGTCCACAGTTCAGTCTGTCGACTGAACCAAAGTCCACGTTCATGAATTCTAGACTACGACAGCTCACGTTCATGAATTGTAGACTACGACAGTAGCCCGAGACCAGCGGCAGTAGTCTAAGACTAGTCTTAGACTACGCTGAAAGTCCACGTTCATGAATTACACCCCCGATCTGCACTGGTCGTCCATCAATCAGCAGGAGAGACCGTCCCCAGTCTATCACGCAGCAATGCTTCTGAAGAAAGTCTGTCCCCAGGATGACGTCGTCTTCTACATCGGCGATCACGAAGGGGTGAAAAATAACAAGCTCACCGGCCTTCACCTTCACTGTCACGACGCCGTGCACAGGGATCGGTCTGCGCATGACGTCAGTGAGCACCATCGCTGATTCTTCTTTCCTCTTGAAGGGGCGCAGACCAGTCCTCAACACAGAAATGGTTGCTCCCGAGTCGATCAGTACCTGATGATGGTTGCCAATTGCTGTGAACCTCGATCGCTGGTCCTCCTTGGTCTATGCGGAGACTCTTCAGCTGATGACTGATGAGATGTGGGGCGGTGGAGGCAGGGCTATGCCCCTTAAGCCTGGCGCATATTAGTTTTCCTGGGCTGTGGTGGTCTTCTTCTTTCCCTGCGGCGAGGGATGTGGCCTGTCTTGTCACAATTATAACATCTGATCTTCCCTTGTGCCCATCCTGACGGGAGGAACGGTTTTGCATCTTCTCCAGCAACTCCGCCATTAGCTGACGAAACTGGGTCAGAGAGAGAGTGTCGCCGTCACCCTCCGGCTTCTCCTGGCTGCCAATGGCTCTGATCCTGTGAATGTGAGAAGCTCGCTGGGTCGCTTCCTCATGTTAAGCGATAGCCTTGACACGGAGCACAGTGTTGATCGCTTCCACCAAGGTAGAGGGAGCCAACACCTGTACTTGGTGTTTCGCTTCGTCGTCGATGAGGGCATCTATGAACTTCTCCCGAGCCAAATCGTCGATTGCTTCCCTGTTATAGGCAGGGTGAGCTTGCCTCACCAGCCTCTTGATGTCAGCCGCCAACTCGACGAGTGATTCTCCTTTTTGCGCTTCCTCGTGTAGAGTACTGCCTTGGCCTGGTCTGCATTTGGGGAATCTTGAAACCTGTCACGGAGGGTCCGCACGAGAGCAGTGTAGTCGTTCCTGCCTTTGGGTGAATGGTTTCCAGGACTGTCAGCGCTTGTCCCGTCAGGCTGGAGATGAGGAAATTCGCTTTTTCCCGTTCACCACAACCGTTGTTCTTTGCGGTCACCTCGAACTGGATGTGGTAGGCATCCCATGGTGCTTTCCCGACGTACGTTTGTGACCGCTGCACTGGACGACGGGCTGGGGGGGGGGGGGGGGGGGGGGGAGGGTATGCCTCTTCCTGGTTTGAGACGAAAAGTGACGTCTCGGCTCGGAGTTGCTTGGGGGCCAGGTGGTTATCTTGGGTGTAAAGTCTGGCTGGATAGGAGAGGCTAGCTTTTGTTTCTTCTTTCTCTTCCAGCTTTTTCTCCAGTCTGCAGATGACGGTGTAAAGCCGGGTTACTTCCCCTTTGAGGGAGTAGAGGCGTGTTGCTTCTTGCTGGAGGTTAGCATCAATGCGATTTACCTCCTCTCCTAGGCAAAAGCTTACTGCCTCGATTTCCCTCTGCAATCCTTCTGTCCCAGTTTTGATTGTTTGCAGCAACTCTTCCTGACGCAGGCGATGTTCCCTCTCTTCCGCCTCCTTCTGTTAACGGTATGCAGCTTCTTGATGGCGACCCTCGGCCTCCTCTGCCTCCTTCCGATCACGGTCTGCCTTCTCCTCTGCCTCCTTCCGTTCGCGGTCTGCCTTTTCCCGTTCGCGGTCTGCCTTTTCCCGTTCGCGGTCTGCCTTCTCCTCTGCCTCCTTCCGATCTCAGTCTCATTTTTCCTCCTTTTGTTGGTCGAGGAGAAGTCTCATCATGATTGCAATGTCTTCCGTTGGTTGTTCTGTCGCCTCCGCGCGTGCGGCTGATCGAGCCACTAGTTTCTCGCTGTCCATACTTCGATTGTTCGTCGTCTCGGGAACCAATGTTGCACTCTTCTCTTGTTGTACGGGGGTTCTCCTAGCTTGCGCTGGGAAGTCGAAGTTACAAACGCTGGTGGTCGTTTTCTATAAACTTTATTCACGCACTGGCGGCTACACAGCAGTGAAAATAAACAATATCGTCATAGCAGCTTTACTCTATGCACAGTGTTGCAGAGGACTCGCTTCTTACACAGTTAAGCTCTCACCTTGACTTTGTCGCATCTGTTGCTCATCTCCTCGTGTCTCCTCCTGTCTGACTCTTTCTCGCTTTGTCGCACCTCATATACCTAACCTTAGGTTGCAGATCTTTCGTGAATGAAACAGCACGTACACTCTCTAACAGCTCGAGCTCGAAATCCACTGACGTCACGTGACACAACAAGATAATATTAGCCTGACTCGATTGCATGCCAGGCAATGACCTGACCGATATAAACAAACCGACGGTGCCGCAACGATCTAGAACCTTCACAAGATAATTCTAGCGCAATTTGACCGCGTGCTAGGGCAATGACCTGACCGATATACACAAACCGACTGCACTACGATGATCTAGAACCTTCACAATATTTACTAATTTTCACCACTGTGTAGCGACCAGTGCGTGAATAAAGTTATCGAAAACGACCACCAGCGTTTGT
>JAWQFJ010005780.1:55000-77500 GCA_034096865.1 Theodoxus fluviatilis | reverse complement strand
GCCCCAATCTGGCCCTGGCCGTTAGCCCCAACAGTGATTGGGCTGCAGCTGGGGCCACACTGGCCCTAACTTCGCCCAATTTTTCCCCAACTTGGCTAAGCGAGTCATGGTTATCTCCCTTGACATTTCAGGCCAAAACCCAGCTGGCCACACCTTTGCCAAGTAACACGTCAGCATCGCGTGAGGTGAAAGTTCTGTGCGGAACTGCTTCTGTTTATGATAATGAAAAGCAATCACGTCTAAAGTGTATGTGATGTCACAATAAATATATTTAAATATTGTTAATGCATTTTTGCAATAGATTGATCTACCGGTTGATATGCATTGTGCTGCATTTTGTGATTCAGTCTGAGACTGTTGCAGTCGCTCGCTTTGTCGTTTCCTGGCGGATTGGCGGTAGAATCTTTGTTGGCGGTTTGGCGCTAAGCGGATTTTTGATCGTAAGTTACGTTGCAAGTCCGCCTTTATCCTACTATAGAGCTGGAGTCTTTAAACAACTTTAAAATATCTATCTAGCGACGGTGTTTCTGATCTATTTGTCGCTTTTGCAGTGTAACTGGGTAGAACTAGAATTAACGTTTTGTAAATCTGTACGATACTGGCTACAGAGGGAGATACAGATAGATCATTGATCATGGCTTCATATTCCTATTGGATCAAAAGGAGGAAAATCAGAGCGAGATCTAAAGCTCACATCGATGCAGTAGAGCGTGAATTAGAAAGGCAAGTCAAAGACATTGAATCGAGTGAAGATGGACAAATTTTGTTGACATCATCGTCTGAACCTCCATCATCGTGCCTGTGTGTCTGTGTGTCTGTTTGTCTGTCTGTCTGTCTGTCTGTCATCTGTCTGTCTGCGTGCGTGCTTGTGTGCGTGTGTGTTTTCGTGCGTGTGGTGTGTGTGTGTGTTTGTTTGTCTGTGCGTACGTGTGTGAGTGTATGTGTGTGCGCGTTTGTGTTTGTGCAAAGTGAATGTGTGTGAGTGCGCGCGTGCGCGAGTGTGAATTGTGTGTGTTTGTGCCTGTCAGTGAATCTGCGATTCGATCTGTGAGTGTCTGAGTGCATGAGTGCGTACGCGCTTGTAGTTAGGTGTGTGTGTGTGTGTGTGTGTGTGTGTGTGTGTGTGTGTGTGTGTGTGTGTGTGCACGTGTCTAGTCTGTCTGCCTATCTACATGTGTGTACGCGCTATAAAATGCGCGCGCACGTGTGTATGTGTGCGTGTTTATGTGAGCATGTGTACTTTAAGTCTGTGTTTGGGTCCGTTAGTCTGTCTAGTCTGTGTGCGTGTCTGCTTTTGTCTGTCGTGTGCGTGCGTGCGTGCGTGCGTTCTTTATAAGGTCCTCGACAAGATATGAAAATCCTCGCTCTGCAGATGTTTTGCCACAGAATTTACAGAATTAAGACTGACAAAACTACGGGGGTGGGGGGTGGGGTGGGGGGGATAGCTCAGTCAAATTCCATAACCCTCCAGTTAACTCAAGTCTTTTGGTGATCACTCTTTCTCCTATCAGGTTCCCTCTATCTGGAATGACATCCCCTCCCCTCTTCGTCAACCCACCTCTTCTTGAAATCTTTCCCGGATCTTGACTTTCTTCACTTTCCTCCCCTCACTCTTCTCCTTGTACTGTCTTGCCTTCCCCCCCTCCCCTCCCCCCACCCTTTCTCCTCCCCCTCCTCATCCCCCCACCTCCCCTTTTCATGGAATTCATGTTATTCTCAGTGACGCTGTACATCAGGTTTAGAAGGTCTGAGTTGTATGTCTCGCATTTTTGTTTACTCCGTAATTATGTGTTTGGTTTGGATTGACTGTTATTGTATTATCCCCATATTATGATCGACCGATCAAGGCATGCAGGGGTCCATTAATAAATTATTGAAATTACCTATTCTGGTTCTGTTGTATTTTTCTGTCTTACATTAATTTAGTCGGTAATTCAGCATATGTGGCAAAGCATGCATGGGGTGGCCCAGCCAAATCCTACTTGCAGCCCAACGTGAGCCATAACAGGGTCACTTCTGGCAAAGCATGGGGTGGCCCAGCCAAATCCTGATCACAGCCCAACGTGAGCCATAACAGGGCCACATCTGGCAAAGCATGGGGTGGCCCAGTCAAATCCTGATCACATCCCAACGTGGGCCATTACAGGGACACATCTGGCAAAGATTGGGCTAAGCTTGGGCCAAACGGGGAAAAGTTGGGCCGGCCCACACATTGCCATAACTTTGCCCAATCCGGCCCCAATCGGGCTGCATTTGCACCGCCCTATTCGGGCCCAATCTGGTCACCCCTATCAGGGCCCTATCGGGCTTCCCAACCTGGCCCCTATATGGGCCCAAACGCGTGTGTTGTGTGGGTAATGATTTTAAAATGGGTGTTGTTTGTAAGCAAGGCACACGTACAAGATTACAGAAGCACAAGTAGAATGTTAAATCAAACTGAAAGTGGGCCTATATGCCATTGTGTAGCCTCTCCTCCAGGTGTCTGCAGTATCATACAGTACGGTGCAGTATCATACAGTACGGTTTAGGAAGTGCACACGGCGGGTGAGGTATCTCAGGCCTATACCAAATACTGGATTTGGCCGCTCACCTGGCTACATTCAGGTTACAAGGCTGTTGCTAGAAACATTTTTTCAGTAACACTTGTGCGAAGAGTCAGCGTTATTATGCATGGCGGCAGACATTTCTGTTAATTTCTTTAGACGCTCTCTGTGGGCGGGAAGCGTAAGATTATACAAATGCAACAGAAATAAGAATATAAACTGGGATATTTGTTTAAGTCGGGGTTAGTTAGAAGCAGGCATTTGTGGTTCTGCATCTATTGGTTCATTACAGAGGGAACTGAGGAGATGGTTAGTGAGGAAAGGTTGTTTTTGTCATTTTAAATATTTTGGCGGGAAACCGGAACAGTAAGTCCGCCATGATGCCTTGCAGTAAATACCTAAAATGTTTCTGATTAGTCTGATTGTTATTCAGACGTCCCATCATGCTTAGCGATGGTCAAGGTCTATAAAATGGGTAGGCGCTGGAGCCCAGTCACATTCATCAAAACAGCCCTTCTAGAGAGGCTGAGAATGGACCCGCAGTCTGAGCCAGCGCGTTTCCCTCGCTCTAACTGCGCTCGTGTACCAGTTGTCAAGACAGAGATAGCCAAGGGTTGGGAGATGACCCCTTCGCTAGGAAACCATTCGCCATGGACTGACTGTACTGGAATCTATTCATCATTGACCTGAACTCTTCTCAAGCCAGTGCTCGCCTTAGCCTGCATCTCATCAAGTTCAAGTCCACCTGCAGACTTAATTACTTTGTTGAACTTTTCTTCTGATTGTTCCTCCTGAAAACGTTTGTCTTAATCTTTTCTCTGGAGGTGGGAAATTACCTCCAACGATCACAGTACTGTGTAGACAGGCAGTTCTGTTGTTTTGTGATTCTGTGATTTTCCTCGCAGGACTTTGAATTATTCATTGGATTTTTGGACTACACATCTGACGGGTGTGATTGTTATAATCATTGTTGTCTCATTTATGATTGACCTGTTCATCACAATTCGACTTGACCTTTTTTTCGTTGGGGTTGTGAAATTGTTGGTGGTTGATTGAAAGCAACGTTGGTTTTCTTGTTTTCATGATTCAGTTTTTGTCATCCTAGAGAGAATCTAATCTAAAATTGAATGTTATGTCTTTCAAGCTCCTTAATGTTCTGATCTTTGTGTCATTTTTCCCTTGATGAAAAATGGTATATGCATCACCTGGTGTGTGCACTAGCCCCTAGATACTGATTATATATCGTTTTTGAATCACGAGCCTGAGGAACTAATCCTGATTGCAGTACCTCTGCATGTGCCAGCGTGACAATTTGTATCAAGATGCATGTTACCTCGAGTGAAAGCGCTAGAGCCAAATAAAAATGTCTCTCCTGCATACACATTATCATCGAGACATCGCCTGCAAACTCCGTTGAAACAGTATCAAAGAAGCAGAAATGTTTCTATATCAATGAGGCAGTAAGCAGTGTCATTTTGTCTCGCCGTGTGTGGCGGCTTTAAACGACGGGAATACTTCTGTACGGTCCAATCATCGCAGGTGGTAACTTTTTACTGTCTTACTTTTTTCCGCAAGATTTTCCTATCAAAATGAACTTTCCACCGCTTCATGTATAGTGGTCTGAATGTGCTCCTCTAGATAACAGGGTTTTCATGTTTATCGTAAGCATGCAAATTCCTTGTGTGTTGTGTAGAGAGAGATAAGCGGTGCACTAGGCACCCGATTTTGAACTATTCTGGTACAAGAAGATACATGTACAGAACGTTAGAGTATTAAAAAAACGAGCACATGAATCTCCATGTTAAAATATTGACACTTGATTATTACACACTTAAATGTTTTAAAACGAAAGTATCTACATTAGCCTCAAAACCCTATGCTTCTCGAGCATTAGGCTCCTGAAGGTCGGGGAATTAGTCCCAAACAAAAAGGCTCATTCTGGTAGAGTGATCTTAAGATCTATCTAATCGAAAACATGAAATAAACTTATGAATCATGCTTTGAAGTACACGACAGGTGGTGAGGGGTGTGTGGGTCGTATTTTTAATTTTAGGGTAATTTTAATGCCAAAGCACAAAAAGTGAGATCCAAATGATAGGATGCAGTCCCGATGCCCTTCTTGCTACCCTTACACTTCGCCACATTTTGATCGACTCTCATGGGCTCTGCCTGCCGTACTCACTCAAGATAAATAACGTGTTCTTTATAGTCATTTCTTGATACCGAGATGTAATCAAAACTTGCCATTACCAACAAACTTCAATAACATTTCTAAATGGAGGAATAATAATCATTGTCATTACTGACATTTCCCCACTTCGTTTGCTTGAAAAAATGTCCTCCATGAAGTGTGTAGTGCACAAAGTATGGGAGAAAACGTCGCGAACATTCCTGCATGAGCATCCGTGTTGCTGGTGTCAGAGAGCACTGATGCAGCTCGTTGTTGAGCAAGAAGTGTACATTTCAAAGACATGTGAGTGGAATCCGAGGCGAAAAGCTCTGATGAACTTTCAGCATGGCGGTACACACCTGTATGAGGTGTACAAAAATACAATCAAATAGAATTGTATTGATTTTTTTCTACACACACAAAAACTTACACTGCAATAGAACTACTGTCGGACTGGGTCAAATCTAAACATCTATCCGACAAGAAATTCACTTGGATTGAAGCTTAGTTTGACAACACAACTACCTAAAGCCAAAATAACACGAATCACTGACACTTGTGGGGCTTAATCATTCTAGTTCACTACAGACTTCGCCTACCGGCGAAAGTGTCTCTGGCCCAGTTGACATCACGTGATGGAAGGTTTTCGTCCGACATATAGCCGATCTGCTCCCTGACATACCCGTTAAAGTAGTTCTAAGACTATTTCGCATAAAACTCTTAGTACTCTTGTTGAGGCAATAAACAAGCATTTATTCGATAAAATAAAATATTTGTGTTGAAATGGAAACAAGTTTAGACATCTGAATAGTTTCTGTAAAAAGTGGAGAGAAAAATAGTATCAGAACGAACTATGTTTGGTGCAATGCTGCAATGCGAAGGGCCAAGTCTATTACGCATTCATTGCGAACTGTGCCAGAGTCACGTGACTCGGGTTCACAGAATGGGGCTTAATACCCCGCTTTCCCCTAACTAAATAATCATGCGCAGCAGCATCGCTTTCTCAAATACGCACAAAACACGTGACAATATGAATACCTATAACCGTTTAATAACATTCTGGGAAAGTACTTTCACGATTAATGATATGCTGGGGGTAAAATGTGCAACTCTTCTCCACACGTCATAAAATGCTTCCGATGGACTAGCATGTAATGCGCCTCTGAGGCGATGCAAGATTTCTGACACAAGACAATCCTGAACAAAGACTTGCAAAATTATACTGGGTTTGCACCAACACGTTTGTACATTTCAAGGGTGAGGAGAGTGCGAGCGATGAGAAGGGGGTGGGGCAGGGTGGGGGGAGAGAGGCTTTGACTTTGACTTTGATTTTTTTATTTGTTTAGGCCAGCGGCCCATCACAAGGGATACATAAATAGTAACATGCTTCAGCTTCAATTTGAGCAAAATATCATGACGGGGAAAGAGAGAGAGAGAGAGAGAGAGAGAGAGAGAGAGAGAGAGAGAGAGAGAGAGAGAGAGAGAGAGAGAGAGAGAGAGAGAGAGAGAGACAGACAGACAGACAGACAGACAGACAGACAGACAGACAGACAGGCAGACATACAGACAGACATACAGACAGACAGACAGTTACACAGACACACAGACAGACACAGATTCTACTCACCAATGAGCTCTGCAATGGCACTGAAGGCCCAGGTGTGACTGGTGGAGTTGGCGTGCAGGAAGGAAGGGCTCACCTACAGTACAAAGGCAGCAGTCTTTATCAGCGGAAGTGAAGGAGGAGGAGGAGGAGGAGGAGGAGGCAAATGAGGAGGAGGAGGAAAAAGAAGAGGAGGAGGAAAAGGAGGAGGAGGAGGAGGAGGGAAATCAGGTGTGTGTGTGTGTGTGTGTGTGTGTGTGTGTGTGTGTGTGTGTGTGTGTAGGATCAAGAGGAGGAGGATCAGGAGGAGAAGGATCAGGAGGAGGATCAAGCGAAGGAGGAGAAGAAAGATCAGGAGGTGGAAGATCTGGTGGATCAGCAAATGGAATTTATGGATCCCGATGGTGTGAATCAGAATGATTGCGAGTTGGAACACAAAATGACAAAAAGCCACTGATTTCAACAACAGCTGCATCATGTTAATTATCATGTTCTTGAATCGCTCTTTCTAATTCGTAGATATTTCCACAAATCTGTTGTAATGCAACACTTCGAGCAGTGGAGTATTTAAAAGTGAAACGAAAGGAGAAACATGTTACTTATTGATGCGCTTACGTACCCGGCTGAAAGGGATTCCAAGGTCGGTATGATACATTTCTAGTCCTGCTCGTGGTGTAACAAAACGTCGAAAGCATGTGTTCTGTTCCAACACCCCTGTCTAGAGGAGGGACGTCACTTATTCACTATAGAACTGCGTGATTGACTTGAGGAACAGAGTGCGGCTCTCTTCCCAGAAGAGCCTCGATCTCGTATTTTCAATCTGGGTTTTTCCGCAGGTGGCGCGCAGTGTTACCAGTTTAAACTGGTTCCTACTTTGACTCCTTTCTGTCAGTCCGACTCGCATACATGCATGTACCGTTGTACATTCATATCGTATCTTTACAGACCAAAGCTCTGAAAGTTTGCGCTAGCATGCGTTAATCTTCATCTTATTAATCTCGAAAGGAATCATTCAGGAACGCGTAACTAATTTTGGGTCGATCAATCGAGGACGATCGAGCAGGCTTTCCACACTCGCGTGGCTGCGCTGTTTCACACACCGTCCGACCCGCTAGCTTGGATTGCCGGCTGCACGCCTGGCAGACTATGCCCAAAGACCATACATTACAGTAATGTATGGTCTTTGCTATGCCTAAAAGATGAATGCAGCACAAAAATCGAGTAAAATGATTCCAGTAGAAAGCTTCCACACAGGGATGAATGAATGCTTCTGATGACGAAGTTTATGCGATAACCTTTTATGACCTGGGAAGTGCTGGAAATGTATTGCTGTTTGGTCATTGTTTGTCAGTACAGGGAGTTCGTTGCTCTTACAAAGTCAATCAACGCCTCGCAGAAACTCACACGCGCACGTCCATAAAAGACGCGAAAATGAGTTTACTTCGAAAAGGAAGGCTGCTTCTCACAAAACATCTCGGCCGTTTCAAAGGCTTATTGTTCTTTCCTCGACGATGCGAGATAACCAAACTGAAAAGCACTGTACACGTTTCTGATGACATCGATCGCGAATGGAGCATGTCAAAACATCAAACAGGATGAGACTTCATGAAAGGGGAGAGCTTTTTAAGAAGTTCGTTTCCCGAAAGATTGACACACAAAAAAGCTGGATGTATCGCTGTAGAAAACATCAACCTGAACTATATGTGATCAATCGTTGACTGCTATAATCCACAAACACTATTACTTCAAGCACCATCATGTTGCCCGAGCCTCTGTGTGTGTGTATCTGTGCGTGTGTATCTGTGTGTGTGTGTGTGTGTGTGTGTGTGTGTGTGTGTGTGTGTGTGTGTGTGCGTGTGTGTGTGTATGTGTGTGTGCGTTTTTGTGTGTGTGCGTGTGTGTGTGTGTGTGTGTGTGTGTGTGTGTGTGTGTGTGTGTGTGTGTGTGTGTGTGTGTGTGTGTGTGTGTGTGTCTGTGTGTGTGTTTGTGTGTGAATAGAAAAGTAACAACAACATAACAAAAATGCAAACAATGAAAGCGATCAGCTCCGTCGAGATCGAGTCAAACAGAGTTATCTTTTCCTACTTTCTGCAAAACAATGGCGCGTCGCTTCCAAAATCTGTGAAAGACACCACTGCTTTTGGAGCAGAAAGTTTGTTTTTTCTACAATGGTGACCTCCTGCTGTGTGAAGAACTGCCGCAATAGGCATGACATTGCTTGCCTGCCTGTCTTCACTGTCTGCACTGCCAGCACTGTCTCCATAGAGAGGGAGGGAAGGGAGAAAGATACATTTACAGCTCTCGCCGCTGTACTCGCTCCCTGTCAATGACATTGCCTGCCTATCCCAAGCCATCACCCACCGAGCTTCTAGACATGCACATTTACACGCATACACACATACACGTTTGCATGTACACACAAAATAAAGGTTTCCAGACAGCACGCAACTCCTGGGCCTGCCCTGGCCCAGGCTTGGGAGTCCTTGGGGTTCCCTGGCAAGCTGCTGAAGTCTGCAATGTAGCCTTAAGTTTTCATGGTGATATCTAATCTGCTGCTGTCACCATGACTACCGCCCCGACTGTGTGCCCCACTTTCGCGATTGCGAGCAGATTCCAGCATATCGGGTTACTAGGATGGGCGGCCTCGCGGCCTCTCACGCTGCAGCAACGGACTTTCTCTTGGGCGCCAAACCACATTGGATTGTGCTGTCCAGCACATCTCGCTCCCTTTCCGTATCATTTTGACAGGTAATTAATTGGCTTTTCCCCTATATACATTTTCTTGTTTGCTCACGCCTATCATCATGTCATCATTAATTAAGTCTATCTGCTCTTAATTCAGACATATATATATCCCAAACTATGTACGATCATTTTTTGCTATTGTCTGTTGCCATTCATTGCCTTTCCAGCCCTGTTCTCTTTAAAACTCATGCGGATTATGCTCATACTTTGTTGTGTAGGTTTGTGGATGAAGCAAGAGGAATATATGGTATTTCCTAGTGTATAATGTGCACGGTTTGACTCATGTAGCTATATATGATGTCAAAATGTTTGGGCCCTTGGATTCTTATATTCTGCATTTCCATTTGAAAATTTTCTCCCTCTCTGTCCTCTCTCTCTCTCTCTCTCTCTCTCTCTCTCTCTCTCTCTCTCTCTCTCTCTCTCTCTCTCTCTCTCTCTCACCACATTTGAATATTTTGCCTCAAGGGCTGAATGTAAGAAAGGCACTATAACTGCCTAATTCACTACCCTTGTAAAATAAAGTTCTCTCTCTCTCTCTCTCTCTCTCTCTCTCTCTCTCTCTCTCTCTCTCTCTCTCTCTCTCTCTCTCTGTGCGTGTGTGTGCGCGCGCGCGCGCGCTAACCACCGTGCTTCACCAGTCGACCGGTGGCGTCTATGACTGAAATATGAAATTGCTTTCAGGAGCCCTGACGAAACCTGTCCTGCAATGCCGGCGTACTCCTCCTGCATCAACGCCTTCACCGCCTTCACCATGCACTGACTGGAGTCTGGACAGCAGACATTTGGAAGTCAACTCATGCAACAGTGCGCTCCTCGTCCTTTTCCTCTTCCTCCACCTCCTGCTCGTCAACAAACTGCACAGTAAGTTATCCGTTTAAAATCTATATCACCCATTTGCCATCGTCAGTAGAACAGCACGCCACGGATGCGGTCAAAGGGGAGATAACTCGACTCAAACCGTGTTCAAGCCAATTACATCAGATTTTTGTATTTATGTGTTTGTCTGTCTGCCTGCCTGCTTGCCTGTCTCTCTGTCTGTCTGTCTCTCTCTCTCTCTCTCTCTCTCTCTCTCTCTCTCTCTCTCTCTCTCTCTCTCTCTCTCTCTCTCTCTCTCCCTCCCTCCCTCCCTCCCTCCCTCTCCCCCACCCTCTCTCTCCCACCCACCCATCCTCTTACTCTCATTCCCTCTTCCCTTCCTCCCCCTTCCCCCAGCTCCCACTCCCCCCCCCCCCCTCTCTCTCTCTCTCTCTCTCTCTCTGGGGGAGTAGGGGAGGGAGTGTACACCAAGAGGCTTTGGCCTACATGTATGTTATTTGTTTTCAACATTTTGATGTTTAGAAACTTGTTTTTTTAATGTATATGTCATTGTAGCGACTTCAAGTTCCATATTTACATGTTGCTTCTCTGGTACACTATCTACCCATTTTAGTATGTTTAAGAAATTGTACATGTATAATCCTTGCGATAATTATACTGACTCTCTCTCTCTCTCTCTCTCTCTCTCTCTCTCTCTCTGTATCTTTGTGATGTCTGTGTGTCTGAGTGATGTCTGTCTGTGTATCTTTGTGGTGTCTGTCTGTGTATCTTTTTGGTGTCTGTCTGTGTATCTTTGTGGTGTCTGTCTGTGTCTCTGTGTGATGTCTGTGTCTGAAATATGAAGCCAGAAATTATAAAATGCTACGCATATTTATTACTAACATGTCATTCGGCTTGGAGAAACAGTGGAAAAACTCCCCCCTCTCTCTCTCTCTCTCTCTCTCTCTCTCTCTCTCTCTCTCTCTCTCTCTCTCTCTCTCTCTCTCTCTCTCTCTCTCCTCCTCCTCCTCCTCCTCTTTGTCTGCCCCACCTCCTGAGGTCTATTAGCTCCAAAACTTTCTGACACTTTCTTCTATAGCCATACTCTTTATCGATAAACTTCCTGCATATTGCCAGATGTGCCGCATTTCGAAAGCACATTCCTGTCCATATTCTGTCTCGCCTCTACCGTCTCACAGCGGATTTCCGTTTGTCGATATCTAGATTTAGTATAGTTTTTTTTTTGTGTTGTCCATGTTTATATACATGATTTTGTACTTAATCTGGTCAACTTTTGTTCCTCAGGAGCGCCTGTTACGAAACGCATACTTCCCTTTTTGATGTTGGCTGTTGTGTATTATGCAGTGGGTTGGGAAATGCCTGCCAAGCTGTTATGTAGGTTTGATATTTCTGCCAAGCCAGTGCTAATAACGAGATTTGTGTGGTGTGTGGAGTTTTGGAAGGAAAAACGAATGGTGAACCTTGTTTTCCTTCTAATGGAGAAACGAACTTAGTAGAACGTTTGGGATGATATTGAACTCATCTCGGTTCGCATTCTGCCATTGACCAATCTGCAGTGGACTCTTTAGAGGACGGACTAATGAGACAGCTCGATTATTGATCAATGGGAAGGTGACTGGTTGTGGGAACAATTGATTGGTCGTTTAGTGTAATATCGTGACTCAAGACACCTTCCAACGATGTGATTGGACGAGGACAGCAAGTAGACTTTTGCTGTTGTATAAAAACCCGTGTTATGGAATTATAGTGTGCCCCGTTCCAGAGTTTTCACAGGGACAGACGATGTGATTACGGCGCCCTGTCTGAGAGTTCACGTGATGAACTAACTGTGAAAACCAATGAAGTGTCTTCCACTGGAAAGACAATGCCCAGTAGCCTACTTCAAGTGTCTATGTGTAGACAAGGTGCTGGATGGAGTTGTGCCCGCACTCCCGCATCGAGAGAGAGAGACCACGCTTAAGATATTTCAAGTTCCCTTCTCTGAAAAGTTCCCTTCCTATGTGAATTGCACCCCATCCTCCCTGTATTGAGGAAATGACCGCAGAGATTCTCCGATGCACGCGAAGACGCCTGCGAGAAAGTTCCTGCTGTCTCCCTCGCCTTGTCGACTTAGCCGATATCACCTCGCCCGCCTGCCTGCCAATCACGTCCAATGAAGTGATGTCGTCTGCTTCATCTTCTCCCACCTGTCCACGTATCGTCGCCTGAGCCTCTACATCTCCTCGTGCTCAAGTTCAAGTCAAGACTTCAGTCTCCTCTACGAGAAACGAGAATAAGGTCTGCCTCCTCTCCCTGCGAGGCAATCTCATGTTTCATCGTGTGTTGTGAAGTGCATTCGTAAGCGGATATCCCTCGCCCCCATTCCCCCCTCCAGTGTTGTGATTCATTCATCGTGCGAGCGTGAGCGCGCTCGCAGCGGATTGGCTGAACTCCACAAGTCACAGATAAGTACTGGTTTACTCTGGCTTGGCAGGCCGTTTTCTTTTAAGTATTGTTTATTTTGGGGAAAGGTTTATTTTAATTAGCAATGCGTTTCAGTATCTCTTTGACTTATTGAATATTGTGTCGAAAATTTCACTCATGACCAATTTGTTTATCATTGATTAAAGCTATTTCTGAAGTTTGATTTCGGTATCCCATTCCTCATTTGTGGACGTACGTCATCGTTGTCTGAGTGTGGACTGGAAGGTGGCAAGTAGATAATGCAAGTTACCCTAGACAATTAACGAACCAAAGAAAAGATTAGTTTTCTTATTACTACTTGTAACAGCGCCACATCTCTAATCTGGGGGGGGGGGGGGGGGGGGGGGGGGGAACCTTCAAAGTCCTTCTCCAGATGGCAGGGAAGACCCTGATGACGCCAGCTCTTCAGGGGCAATATAACCTATCTGGCAAATCGAGCCTCAGCAAGACGGCGTTAACACAGCTGTCCAATCTCTACCAGGCCCTCTTCAGTAAGAAATATTCAATATCTAAATCGTGCAACTTCCATTTCGACCTGAAAAAACAAATTTAATGATTTCATTTCTTGTCATCAGAAGCGGCAGTGCCAAAATCTTAGCACATTTTAATGTCTGAATAAGAGTGTTTGATCAAGTTCTGTACGCATTTGTTAGTATAGAATATGGAATGCTGAGCTATTGAGGAAGAATGAAGAAGCTTTAGTTTTGCTATTTGGAGCTGTGCTTTGTTCACAAATATATCATTCTTATTCACCAATTTGTTTTGACAGATGCTGTCTCAGAACGACATCAAGTCGAGAGGAAGATGTACACATCTTACCTAGGAGAGTGGCTGAGCTGCTGGCTGGATAGGCAGAAATGCGGCAAGAGCAACAGACCGGGCACGCAGACCACCCAACAAAATGTGTAGGCAGAAAGTGGAAAGGAAATGGAAGAATGGAACATTGATTGTCTTAGACAGATAGATTTAGCAAACCAACTATCTCTAATCTCGAAGTACAAGTAAATCTATAAATCTATGAATATATTTTGAATACTCATGTAACTCATGCGGGTTCTTTTCATGCGTGATAAATTCTAATAAATGTCGTTACTTGTCAATCAATGACTTTGTTTTTCGTGCAAGGTTATTTACACTTAGTAAGATATTTCTGGTATCTAAATTCAATCTATACAATTTTTGCCTTCTCTCATTGTGTTTGTGTGTGCTGTGCGCGCTCTGTGTGCATGTGGATGTGTATTTGTGTGTTTGTCTCTCTCTCTCTCTCTCTCTCTCTCTCTCTCTCTCTCTTTGTGTATCTGGCCGGGAATGGCTGATGGAGAATTCTTCTCCTTTTCAAGAAAATGCTCGAGTTATTCAAGTGAAGGATTCAAGACAGTTTATCGGGCTTGGACCGGACCACCCCTGGAACCCATGCAGATCCTAATTAAGGCAATAATACCAGGCCTGGATCACCCCTGGATCCCAGGTCCCAACAGCTGGATGCCAGGGCTGGCCAGGGCTGGATGCCAGGGCTGGGCCAGGTCTGGCCCAGATTCCATTTCTAGGCTGGGCCAGGGCTGGATGCCAGGGCTGGCCAGGGCTGGATGCCAGGGCTGGATGCCAGGGCTGGATGCCAGGGCTGGGCCAGGTCTGGCCCAGATTCCATATCTAGGCTGGGCCAGGGCTGGATGCCAGGGCTGGCCTGGGCTGGTATCCAGGGATTTGCCAGTCCTGGTCCAGTCCTGGCATGCTGTCGGGGTTTGTCATTACGCAAACTATTTTCAGTAAGACGTATCACCAAAAATGGTCTGAAATAAACTTATGTTGTTTACTCCCAGGATAAAATCTCATCGTACACAGTCCTATTTCACGGTCACTTGTAAGTTGTCGCTGCGAACGAGGCCTATTCACAAAACGTCGACCCAGATTTTTACCCGTCCAATCAGATTGAACAAACATTGTATATTGATGCAATTTATATTGCTGTTTTGTAGTATCAAAAAGTCAAATCAGGTAACAGAACAAAACACTGTTGGTAGTCTCTGCGACATCTTGGCCTTTCTTTCTCCCCTGTAATATGTCCTGCATACTCTCTTTCTGTCTTTTCTAGTATTTGTTAAGTTACAAAACGCAAAACATAACAAATTCTCACCATTTACAAAGTGATCCGAACAAACAAATCGATCTGCCTTAGTGTCAAAAGTGAGTGACTTCAGGTTCAGTTGAGCGATCCACTCACGGCGCCTTTGAGTTGTGAGATCCAGCATTTCCTTGCCTTTTCGCGTTGCAACACGCTGTACGACAAAAAAACGTCGATCTTTCTCTCTGTCATGCCTATTGTGGCAGTTCTTCACACAGCAGGAGGTCACCATTGTAGAAACAACAAACTTTCTGCTCCAAAAACAGTCGTGTCTTTCACAGATTTTGTCAGCGACGCGCCATTGTTTTGCTGAAAGTAGGAAAAGATAACTCTGTTTGACTCGATCTCGACGGAGCTATTGTTCGTGTTTGCATAGATACGTATAGTTCTATATATGTAGGTAGAGGCAGCCTACGTGTGTTTATGCGGGAAACGCTTTGCGAGGCCAACAATACATCGTTTAGTATGTGATTTTTGTGGTTTGCAAGGAGACTGACGGCACTGGCAAGTCTGTTTGCGGACGATACTGCAGTCTACAGGACGGTGACCAACGACATCGACCAGGGCCAACTACAACAAGACCTCCAATACCTAGCGGAGTGGGAGAAGAGCTGGGACATGCAGTTCCATCCTGCCAAGTGCAATACCTTGCCAGTTACGAGGAGCAGACGCCCACTACAGCCCTCCTACCAGCTTCACGGACATACCCTAGAGACAGTGAGGGCGGCCAGGTACCTGGGTGTTATCATACAGGATGACCTCTGCTGGGACGACCATATCAACAGCATCGTCAGCAGGGCAAACCAGACCCTAGGCTTCCTCCGGCGCAACCTCAAGATCTCTTCAAGAGCAGTCAAAGAAAGGGCATACAAGGCCTTTGTCAGGCCTACTCTCGAGTATGCCTCGTCGGTATGGGATCCTCATTCCCAGAAGCACATCGACAAGGTCGAGGCTGTCCAGAGACGTGCTGCCCGTTTCGTCTGCAACCGCTACCATAACACTTCAAGTGTCAGCCAGATGCTGGACTCCCTTGGGTGGCAGTCCCTGGAGGAACGCAGGAAGCTTGCTCGCCTGTCGATGCTGTATAAGATCAAACACAGCATCGTCCACTGTCCTGGCATCAAGTCAAAGCTGGTTCCCCCACCACCACACCAGCGACGATGTCATAGCCAGCAGTTCAGCCTCATCACCTGCCGAACGCAGTACCGGAGTGCAGCCTTCCTCCCCAGAACAATAAGGGACTGGAATGCCCTACCTCCAGCCGTGGTTGAGGCCAGCACTGTCGACACGTTTGTGTCGTGTGCCTCCCGCTAGGACGGGACCACTGTGACTCTCCCCCCCCCCCCCCCCCCCCCACCTCCCCAGACTCCCCAACCTGTAAAAAATTCACGTGCCAAAGTAATCACTATTGATGATCGTGGGCAGGAACGGAAAGAAGAAGAAGAAGTTTGTCAGAAAATTTTAGTGGAAATCAACGATTCATGTCATGAAGCGCTGACGCGCGCAACAGTCACTGGCTACGCACCAATTTCGAACGTCGTGTGAGCGTGGGGGCTTCGACAGCGCAAGGGAAATTTCCTTTCTCTGCTCTCCATTGACTGTTATTGCTCCCAAAACAACTCAAACCAGAGGGTGAAATTTAGTGGTCTCGTTTTCTAAACCTCAAACTTGGTAGTCGACTAATATGCACTGAAAGAATCTATTAAAGCTGTGCTAAAAATTAAGCTCTCTTTCTCGCGTTTTCTACGATTAAACGATTGAATAAAACATAGCGGAACGTATACGTTTCAGAAAAAGAAATGTCTGCTGAATATTATGGACACAAAACTAATGTCATAAACGTCATGCAAAATTTCCGCCAGCTAATCAAAGTGGGGTACCCCCACAGAAATCGGAGTCCCCCTTGTTTGCTATAGCGAGTGGAGTTGCGTGCGATCGGCATCAGAATTAAAGTCACATTTGCAGACAATCGGGAAAATATCCACTATTGTGCATTGTAAGGAGGAATGTATGCTGAATGCAATGGATACAAAAATAAAGCCGTTATAAGGGCGTGCAAAATATCAGCCAGCTAATCAATGGATGGATGGATGGATGGATGGATGAATGGATGGATGGATGGTTTCAGAGCCCACCCACAGGTCTGGTCACATCATTGACTGGGTACTCTATTGTCCTGATGACAATGTTTTTCGTTCATGCCATGTTTCTCACAATTTGACTTCCGATCATTTTGCTGTGTTGTGTGACTTGGATGTGCGGCGGCCGGAGTATCACAGCGTTCGAAACCTCTGTGCGATTGATTTGACTGTGTTCAGGCATGATGTGGCTGCTCTGGCTGCTGCGTCGTCCACGCCATCCGCTGATCAGTTGTATGACCATCTCCGCTCTGTTCTTGATAGTCATGCCCCATCAACGCAGCGCAAGATCCCTCAGCGTCGCTCCACTCCGTGGTATAGCGCCTTCGCTTCCGAACTCCGAGCTTTGAAGCAGAAAAAGGGTCAAGCTGAGCGACAGTGGCTGCGTTCTGGGTTAACCGTTCACAAGGAAATGTTCAGCTCCTTCAAACACAAGATCAATTGTCTCGTAGATAAGGCTAAGACAGTGTATTTCAACGCAAAGATCGTTGCGTCTACCACTTGTAGGCAGTTGTTTTCCATCACAAACACACTCATGAACAAGACCCGTTGTACCGCACTCCCTTTCTCCCCACTGTCATCACTACCTCAGAAGTTTTGTGACTTCTTTGTGTCCAAGGTGTCTGACATACGAAGCAACGTTGACATGTCTGCTGGTACAGGTGCTAGCGAAGACCCAGTACTCCCCTCCTTCAGTTCAGCTCGGTTGAGGCTAGTGTGGTTCTTAATTAAGACCATCCGTAGTATGACCCCTACCTCCTGTGACCTTGAACCTGTTCCCACATCCCTCTTACTTGAGTGCATTGATGACCTTCTGCCTGTTCCGACACAGATGATCAATGATTCCTTCCAGTCTGGCACCTTCCACAGTGTTTTCAAACAAGCTTTAGTCAAGCCACTTCTGAAGAAGCAAGACCTGAATCCAAACAAGCTTTGCAATTACAGGCCAGTCTCCAACCTTTCCTTTCTTTCGAAACTGTTAGAGAAATTAGCTTTGCAGCAGTTGTTAAAGAGCACATGTCCAAGTATGATCTTTTGGGTCGTTTTCAGTCCGCGTACCGTGCTCACCATTCTACCGAAACAGCTCTGCTCCGTGTTCTAAACGACCTCCTTGTCGCATCTGATGATTCCAAAGTTTCCCTTCTCACGTTAGATTTGAGTGCTGCGTTTGACACAATAGATCATGGAATTCTTCTCTCCCGTCCAAGACATGTTTTTGGCATTGACAACACAGCACTCTCCTTCCTGAAATCATATATCTCAGATCGTAGGCAGACTGTTTTGATCCAGGGTATTGCTTCTGATCCTGCCCCGCTAAAATACAGAGTCCCACAGGGCTCGGTTCTGGGTCCTCTGCTGTTTCTACTGTACACCCAACCACTTCCCAACGTAATTGACAGTCATTCATTCTCTCACAGTGAATTTGCTGATGACACGCAACTCTACAACTCCACTCATCCCAGTCAAATCCAACCTCTTCTCTCTGCAAGTGAACTTTGTATTTCTGATGTGAAACAGTGGATGACCCAGAACAAACTCAAACTTAATGATTCAAAGACCGAAGCTCTCCTGGTTGGCGGTAGAGGCGAATTCGATCAGGCCCTGAAACTAACCATAGGTCAGAGTGAGATAGAATTCTCAAAGTCTGTTAGGAACTTAGGTGTCATGTTCGGTGATGATCTTTCTATGAGAGTTCATGTGAACAAAGTTTGCCAGTTAGCTTACTACGAGTTAAGGAAAATTAGCACTATTCGTCACTATCTTTCACAACAGGCCACTCAAACCCTTGTCACTTCCCTTGTTCTGTCCCATCTTGATAATGGAAATTCTCTTCTTGCTGGCATTCCTGACACTCTGCTAAACAAACTGCAAAGAGTCCAAAACACTGCTGTTAGATTAGTTTTTAGATGTCCCAAGAGAACTCCCACATCCAAACTCCTTTGTGCACTGCATTGGCTCCCCGTCGCTCAGAGGATAGAGTATAAGCTAGCCACTATGTGTTTCAACTTCTTCAATCAAACTGCACCACACGCACTCAAAGAAATTCTCACTGTCTACACCCCCGCTAGAAATAGCCGTTCAGCTGCAGACACCAAAACGTTAAATGTCCCCCGTCGCAAAAAGAAAACCCAAGAACAGCGAGTTTTTATTACATCGGCCCTGTAACGTGGAATAGCCTACCTTTCCCTGTCCGTCACTCTGATTCCATGTCCCAGTTCAAAACCTCCCTTAAGACACACCTGTTCCGGTCAGTCTTTTCTGACGAGCAGTGAGGTGCTTCACAAGGCGCCTCTCTTATGTTTCGCTTTTTGTTTATTGCCTGCTATGTTATACTGTGACACTCTTTAACATCAACATTGGCTTACGTAGCAAAAGGCGACGTGCAACCCTAAGGCATCTCTGGGGTGCCATTCCAGTCTGCCACAACTGCAGCTGAGCAGCTCCTTCTGAGCAATGCGATGGCGTTCACTGAACTTGACAAATGACAATACCTTAAGAGCCTTTGAACAGAGCAATTTATTCGGTTTTCTGTCGGGTAATATTTATTTTAAGAAAATGTGAACACATTGATGAGAATGTATTGCAATGTTCTAAATCAAAAGAACATAATGACACATCACACCCTTCCAAACAGTCTGTGAGAAAAAGTTCAGATAACTCGAAAATCATGAATATCTGCCATGCACTTTTTTTCTACGAAAAAACATGCAAAATGTGAACAACGAAATAGTTGCACTTGCTGCAATGAAGGAAAGAGGCTGATTTTACAGCCTTTTCAATTCAGCAACTATGTATTTTCCAAACAAAAATACTATCATTTTCAACTGCAAAGCTGGAGCAGAGAATAGATGACAATTATGAAACAAAGTCAACCAATCCAAATCCAACTACAAAATCTCCTTGTACACACTACACAGTTTTCTACACAAAAGAATCAGTGTTGGACTACTTGAACTCCATATGATACAAACCGTTTTGGGACCTCACAAATTTTAGGTCATCACTATAAAGCAACTAAAACTAAGACGCGTAAAGGAGCACCACAAGCACACTTCACCGTTCGGGGAGCACCTCCTCGAACACAAGCACCAACTCGACAACTACAACATCAGTGTGCTAGACAGGGAGCAGAGATGGTTCCAGAGAGGAGTGAAGGAGGCTCTTTACATCGCAGCCCACAGCCCCACCCTGAACCGTGACCGGGTTCTACACCAACTACCAGCGACCTACTTTTCGCTCGTTCAGTCACACTGCATGATTTTACTCACGGGAGTGTGAACTGAACCCAGTTTTCTCTCCAGCCTTCAGTTTGCTGAGGAAGACCCTTGGATAGGATCGAAAGCTACAAGTGAGTGGCTTCCTTTTTTGTTTGTGAGGCAAGTATAGATCTGTAGCCATTAAAACTAAGAGATTCTGAATAATTGTTATCTTATCTTGCTTTCTGTGTCAGTTATTACCTGGCATTTTACTGCCATCTTGAAATATTACATATATCCTTCAGAAGCACTACTTCATAGCAGTTACAGGGAAGCAATAGAGTATAGAAATGAACTGGATTATAAACAAGTTCATCAATACTGATGAATGCAAGGTGTGTCCTACTAGTCGGCAATGTCACACAATAATGCAACAATTGTGGATCCCTGTGTCCCAAGAGGATTGAATGTATAAAAGTTTCACGTAGGGCACCAAGACTGAGAGTATACAGCTGGTCAGTCTCAATGGTCAAATGTGGCATCCATGCATACAAAGAAAGAAAGAAAAAAAAGTCAATGGACCTCACAATGAGCGTGCATTATAAAGAATATCAGTACAAAACTTCTTCAGTCACTCTTGCCTAGTTCAGTATTCTGGAAGACCAAATCTAAAATCAACAGGTAAAGGGCAGGTTCTATGATTTCACACAAAATTTTCAAGTTGTGCACTTAGCAGATAGATAGATAGATGGATGGATTTTTATGGCCTATCAGCCTTAGTAGGCTATGTAAGGCCATTAAGCATGAACATCACTAAAACAGTTTAGAGTAAGCGCAAATCAAGTCGCGATGTCCCTATTTATTCGCCTCTTACGAATCGCGTAGGAAGACGCAGTGGGTCTATTCTGACCCGCAAGCTCTGGGCACAAGAAAAAGCCCATTTCCTCAAAAGCGGAATTACAGAGTAGTTTTACAATGAACTGCTCAAGTCGAGGGGACCCAAGATGTCAGAAGTAGTTCTAAGTCTTGGTCTAAAAGTACCTGTTGGAAGAATGTTGCTGGAGAATAGAATGGATGGATGGTGTTTTACAACCTATCAGCCTTCGTAGCCTATATAAGGCCATTAAGCACGAATATCGCTATATCAGTTTAGAGTAAATGCAAATCTGGTCACTGTGTCCCTAGTTATTCGCCTCTTATGAATCGTGTAGGGAGACACGGTGGGTCAATTCTTACCCCGAACCCACAGGGGGAAGTCACTTAGCAAGTCATTGGAAAAGGTCAATTTTCTAAAATTTCAGACAAAACTGCCAAAGGAGGCTATAGAATGTGCATGCTGTTACAAGCAATCTTTGTAGTAGCTCGATTCACTTTGCGGTATACACACAGGCCATCATTCAACTCAACATTCAGCACCAAGACAAGCACAGAACAATAAAACTGACCAGAATGCAAGTTAAGGAAAAAACTTTATGTATATACCTACACAAATTATGCATATTATTCAACATGTATGCTGGTCCCAAATCTCAAAGTATCCAACAGAAGTTGGGATTGACAGCAATGAAAAACAGGCAGCCTGTTCTAATCTTTGACCCTTCCTGAATGAATTCTCCACAATTTCAACAGAAATATTCTGATGGATTGATTCATTAGACTGATAGCTATAATCAATACTCAAATGCATAATTATTGCTTTCATCATTCCTGAAAATGGGAACATTATAGTGACCCAGGCTTGACATATGGAGGATGCACGTCGGACATCAATCAATTTTCAGTCCCTCCATAATCACTGTGTATGACATATCTAATGGCTACATCAAAGGTTATGGTAATTATTAGGAACACATTTATGATTTCAGGGAGGGACTGAGGGGGTCGGGTATGCAATGAGTGCACGTGCACCCCCTAAGATTTCGGGTGGGTGGGGTGGGGTGGGGGTGGGGCATGGGAAGATGAGAGGTAAGCAGTCAAATTTGTACAATCATGGTTTAGATGGGCTCAAAGGAGACACCAATTTAAGGTGTCAAATCTAATGAGAGGCCTTTTCAAATGTGCAGCAGTTGTGATTCACACTCTTATTAGTAGGTGATCTTTGGTTCATTTGAAGCACATATGGTAGAATGCATGCAGTGAGATATGGCTGAAAAGTGTTCATGCTAACACACCCAGGAGCTCTTTTCAGTAGCAAATCTATTCCATAAGTGGTTAGTTTAACATACAGAGCTGAAACCCTGCATGGGACAGACAGGAAAAATGTAGGACCACAGGCAGGGACTAAGCCCGCGACCTTTCGGTTAGCGCCCGAAATGCTCTACCAGCTGAGCTACCATGGTCCGTGTTGTCTGTTCCTGCCTACACTGCCCTGTATCAGCAGCCACTGTCTCGGTCTTACATGCCCAGATGACCCGAATCCAAATATTTAGTAATCTTGCTGTGAGTGTAAGTGGATATTACAGCAATGAAAAGTTCCCAGGTGACAAACTTCCAAAAGCTCTGTGTGTGTGAGCATGCATGCATACATGCATGAAGATGGTAGAATCTAGCCATCACCACATTCATTTAAAATGGTCACAATACAGATCGTCACTCTAGCAGGTCACCAAATAGATCCAAATTGGAAGAAAAAGTTGCTGTCTTTCTTTCTGACCCCCCAAAGCATCTTCTGGCCATAGGATTTCACAACCATTTAAAATCAAG